>JACEGR010011138.1:0-16051 GCA_014170235.1 Listronotus bonariensis | reverse complement strand
GCAGGAATGGGCGTCAGTGGGCAGAGAAGACAAATTTAAAGGTAAGAATTTTGCAATGTTTTAAAAGGAATATTGATTTTTTGACTATTTTTAACAATTGATATACTATGTTTAAAATATGTTAAAATGGAAATACTAAATCGGTGACATTATTTTCGAAAATATGATTTCAAGAGTAAAAAGATTAACATTTTTAGTCGTTCAATTTTTAAAGATATAATGAATTTTTTTAAAATATCCCCTTTCGTTTTCCATTTATACAAGCCAAAATTTGCAACAAACTTAAAAATAATATATAATCTACTTAAAGATTAATTTTGAAACGTTGGCTGTGTGGCTGTGTACCTATAAAATTTATTTCTTTTAATTTCTAGTAAAATTTGGATAATATGTTAAATGTTTTTTAATAAATCCTTGCAGGGACGAGTAAGCTGTGTTGTATAATACAGGGTGGCCCACCATATTCGACACGGTCTGTAGCTGGAAAACCATGGGGCTTTTAAAAAAATAAATACTGAAACATATACAGGTCGGATAAGGCCACAGTAGGTATAAAATTATTTTACTCTATACAGGATGTCTCAAAAAAGTGTAACGTATCAAAGTTATATATTTTTTAATGGAACACCCTATATTTTATGACGGTTCTAGATTCTACATAAAAAATAATTTAAGTTTGTTTTTAGTACCAAGTGTCTAATTTTATTCGTTTTTGTGATATTTAATTTTTTTTCAAAATGCAGCGGTGCAATTAAATTAATTTTATTTTAACAATATAAAATCCTTAAACTTTAAAATTTCTTACAAGATTAGAAAAAGTCTGCCTTATCATACGTAGGTCATATCGAGATCATAGATTATACAGGGTGATCAAAAATAATTTCAATTTTTTAGATAGTCAAATTGCAATATCTCTCTTATTTTAAATGGAACACCCTGTATTTTTTAGACCACATGATGACAAACCAAATGCTCTTTCAAATAGTATAGGTTGCCTATACCTATCTTTACCTATACTTTTTAAGTAAATTCCGTTTTAACATATTTTTATTCCGAATGTCTATTTAAATTTAAGTAGGCTGTGATATAGCTATGCCTATTTACTAAGCCGTTATTGCAAAATGTAAATTTGTTGGAAAAAAGCACAAAATTAAAAGATTTTGTATTATCTGCCACTATTTTTAAAATTCACAGAAAAAAAATTCATTAGTTGCTTATAATGCTACTTCCAATAACACTTATTTCAGCTGAATGTGGTAATGATAAAACTTGTGTTTTTAAACAATTCTAATAACGCCTCTGGTCAGTTATGACGACATTCTGTGACCTATAACTCGTTTCTTCCATTATCCATAATCACTGTGTCAAATTTTTTAAAGCAACTATTAAGGTTATCAGATGGTTTTTCCCTGGAATATTTTTTAAGATTAACTCTAGACTAAAGTAAAACATTTTTTCATATCCTACCAGTATTATATCATCTTGTTGTAGAAGAAGGATTTTTATTTAAAATCATGGAAATTTCTTTTAAACTGACTTAAACACCAGTAATCAATAAATGGTCGTTGTTATTTTCTTAAGAAAAATATTAATGGCTGCTATGTCACAGTCAACTTTAATTTAAATAAACATTTGGACTAAAATCTTGTAAAAACAGATTTTACTAAAAAGCAAAAAGATAGGTATAGGCAACCTATACACCATTTGAAAGAGTATTTTATTTGTCATCATGTGACGTAAAAAATACAGGGTGTCCCATTTAAAATAAGAGAGATATGGCTATTTGATTTTCCGAAAAATTGAAATTATTTTTTGATCACCCTGTAGAATATTTGATCTTTATTTGACCTACGTATGATATGGCAGACTTTTTCTAATCCTGTTACACATTTTACAGTTTAAAGTGTTGAAAGTGTTAAAGTAAAATCAATTTAATTTAACCTCTGCATTTTGAAAGAAATCAAATATCACAAAAACGAATAAAATTAGACACTTAGTACTATAAACAAACTTGAGTTATTTTTTAAAGTAGAATCTAAAACCGTTATAAAATATATGGTGTTCCATTTAAAAAATATAACTTTGATACGTCACACTTTTTTGAGACACCCTGTATAGACTAAAAAAAATTTATACTGTGGTCTTATCCGACCTGTATATGTTTCAATATTTACTTTTTTAAAAACCCCATGGTTATCCAGCTACAGACCGTGTCGAATGTGGTGGGCCACCCTGTATAATTTGTCATGCTGTAATTTTTTTATTGCTATACAGTGACCGCCAGAAATGTTGAACCATATGGAAAACCTTTTTTTATTTAATTTCTTTAAAAAAATTATTTACAGTACAAAATCTCTGCATACAAAATACTGATCAAAATTTAAATAAACCGTAGCGTACCTATACGAGGTAGGTGCAAATCAACGACACAAGAGAAAACTACCTTTATTATTGAACTTAGAGAAAAATGTTATTTGGAAAACTTGTTAAGAATTAAAAGTTATGTGATATTTTAAAAGCAGATCCTCCTATTAAAAAAAAACTTACTTTTCCAACTTACTCCGTATAGAGATTAGATCAAACTGAATTAACTGCCGTAAATTATCCCTGTTGTCTTTAAATTTCGAAAAATGTCAACGCTTTGTTATTCTAAAAGCATTTAAGTACATTTGGATTAATTCATTAAACAAACGTAAATGTTTGCTTTTTTGTGGTTCAATAAGGTGAAAACCAAAACACCCTCTAGATCAATGTGCCACATTATTTTTGCCTTATAAAAAACGTCATCGCATTTTTAAATTTATGACCATTTGTTTGTTTTTTTTTTGGTTAGGTGAATCCTAAAATATATATATATATATATATATATATATATATATATATATATATATATATATATTTTATATTCTATAAACTTTTTCTTATTACTATAATCCCAATAAAGTTTAATTTTTGAACATTTTACTTTAAAAATCATCAAAATCAATTTGGTAATTATGCCGTTTGGGGTTTTCTGCTATTTTTATGATTTTTAAAAATATTTTGGCTCCCATGTTATCTCCTATTTGTTCTTAATCATAATATAATGGCGCAGTTATTTTTGTATTTTTATGTAAAAAACAAAAATTTGAATTTTTCGAAAGTTCTTCACTTTTAGTTTGAACATTTGGCAACATCGGCAACTTTACGCATCCGAGTTCTATATGTAGAGAATTTTTTTAAATAAAATTCAACGTGCCCGAAGTCACGGTCAGGTTAGTTCTTGTTAGTCAAGTATCTTTTTTTTATTGGCTTTTTAAGGAATTAAAAATATCTCTTTGACATATTTTTGATGTTGCCAAATGCTGTTCATATTTTTGTTTTGTTTTTTTACGTAATTTTGGATGTGATTTTGACGAATATTAACTCATTTTACTTATTTTACCCTGCCCAGCACCCCTATTTACATTTCGGTGCTGGAAGTTTGTTAAGTTATAATTCATTAAAAACTGGATATTTTGGATCAGCGCCACTGGTGTTTTATTAAGTAAAGGGTCTAAAATCAGTGAGTATCATTTATTAAAAAAAAATCAAAACGGCGGAAAACCCTATTCGACACTTTTCTAAAAGTTACGCTGTTTTTTATGGCAAAAATGACGTGGAACACAAACATAATGGGGTTTTTCAGTTTTGGCATTACTGAACCACAAAAAGAGAATATTTACGTTTGTTTTTTGAATTGATCTAAATGTACTTAAAATCTTTAAGAATAACAAAGATTTGGCATTTTTTTCAAAATTTAAGGGTAATAAGGATAATTTACGGCAGTAAATTTAGTTCGATCGAGTCTCTATACGAGGTAAGTTGGAAAAGTAAAGTTTTTCTTTTAATTTTTTAATAGAAGGCAGTGCTTTTAAAATATGGCATAACTTTTAATTCTGAACAAGTTCTCAAAATCATATTTTTCTCTAAGTTTAAAAATAAGGGTAGTTTTCTCTTGTACCATATTCGTTAATTTGCACCTACCTTGTATACCCTATGATTTATTTAAATGTTAAAAAGTATTTTAAATACTTTTTTAATAAAACTTTGCGATTACAAATGAGCTCTGTTGTATATAATTAAAATCGGTTTTCTATAAATGTCAGATACCTAATTTTTTTTAAAGACAAAAACAAAAACGCCTTTCTTAAATGACATAGACAGCAATATCTTACAGTCTTCCTAAAATAATAAATTTTTACAGTCTAATTAATTGTTTAACAATTTTTTCTTAAGTTCCATTTGTTACTTTTACAAGGGCTTCCAGTAAGTATCTTTGAGGTTTTTGTCATCCTGTTGCAGAGGTTGCGGAAGGTGATGCATGTTAAAATAATTTTTTTAATTGGAAGATTAAATAAGAATATAAGACCTATATAAAAAATAGGCAATATATTTTTATAACTAGGACACTTGCTTTAAAATTATTTGTATACATAGTTGAATTTGCTCTATTAGAGTTCTCTTGCTTGGTTTTAAATATTTATTATATTGTGTTATAAAGTGAATCTAAAAAGTCTGAAAACCGATCATTTTAACCAAATCAATCAAAATTCGGTACGCCAGGGTAAACCAAGCTCTAAATTTTTAGTGTTAATATCAGCAATGCTGCCAGATCTTTAAATCGCAGAAATCAATTTAAAGTTTTTAGATTTAAACGAAATACCTATTTCTTTTAATTAAACTTCTGCTGTTTTTTGCTATTTACAATAGTATGAAGGTCCAATTTTTCTCTTCAGGGATCTATTAATAGCAGAAAAATGTTTAATTTAGTAAAAATAATAGGTGTTAAGTCTGTAGGTATTACCATTTATTTACACCTTGCAAATTTTAAACTGGTGGCTTAACACTTTTAACATAAATCGAATTTGTAGATAAAATAAAGAATAATACTTATTATTAATAACATTTACAAAATATTTGAAATTATGAACAGACAAATCCTACACTAAATGTTTATTTTAATTTAAACGAAACATTTTGATATTCACAAACTCACATAGAACTAAGTATTTCTGATGTCAAAATTGACAAGGCATCAGTTTAAAAGTTGCAAGGTATAAACGGTAGGTAATACTTACGCAGTTTACGCTGTGGTTTACACCTATTATATTTACTTATCTAATTAAACATCTTTTTTGCTATTATTACTTAAAGAGATAAAAATATTAATTTTAAATAAAATTAAAAGTAATACAGCGTGTCCAATTAAGTTCGCACCATATGGAAAACTTTTTTATTGTTAGTTTTAAGAGAAAAAGTTATTTGAAAAAAGGCACCCCAATAATAAGACCAAAAGTGTTAATTTGTAAAATTTATTTTGACAACGTTTATCAAGCCTATTAAAATGTTTTTTTTTATAAGCGTCGTGGCATCAAGTGTTAAGAAGCCCTTAAATTTCTTTTAAATTTATATTTGATGACCGGGAACTAATACCATTTTTGAAAAAAAAGTGTTTTTATAAGAAGTTATGCATGGTCTATAACCCAAAATGCTATTATTATACAGTGGAACCTATATAACTCAAAACTCAAAGAACCGCCAATTTACTTCGAGTTAAAGAATATAAATGTCAGTTGTAGAAAACGAGCAAATGACAGCAATAAAGTTCGACTTAGAGAAAATTTCGACTTGTGGAGGTTCAAGTTATAGAGGTTCGACCGAGGATTCGACCGTATATTAATTTTTGTGGGGAAATACGAGATATGTCAAAAAATATGAGTTTTGCTTAAGAGGAAAGTACCTTTATTTTTCATATTATCGAATATTTTTATAAGGAAAAGATGTTAAAGATTTAAAATATCAACAAACATGTCCATTTTCCAGAAAATTATGAGTTTACGGTTAAAATGTAAGTTTGTAAAGGGTGATTCAAATTAAGTTTCCACATTAAAAAAGAAGAAGTTTAAAATTACTAAAAAATATTTATTTTCCCATTAAAAGTACTTCATTACAATTAGGCATAAAACATGATATCAATTAAATGACCTCCGTGGCTCATGTGGTGTAACGTAATTCGAAATTTTCAACTACTCCATGTTATCATGTTCCGATAGCAAACGCCATTACCGTAACACAGTTCTCCGCATGATCCTCGAAAAAAAAATAGACCAATTATTCCTTCGGGCCAAAAGGCACCAAAAGGCACTACATACTTATTTTAAAATTTTATATGTAAAGAAAGCTTAAGAACTGTGAAAACAGCAAAAAGTCACAAAAATGCTCGTTATCACAGAAAAAAAATGTTAAAAAAATATTTTTTAAATTAACCGATTTGCATATTTTTTTATACTAAACATCTTTTTTATAAAAATTTTTGATATTATGAAAAATAAAGGTAATAATTGCCTCTTAAGCAAAATTTATACTCTTTGACACACCTCGTATACCACGGCAAAAAATAATATTTGATGATTGCATTTTAAGTTTTAGACCATGCAGAACTTTTTTAAAAAATAACTTTTTTCCGAAAATTAAAAATTAAAAAAATTTCCATATGGTGCGAACTCAAATAGACACGCTGTATACTAATGCAACAACGGTTAGGACAATATGTGGATTTTAGGTGTGCCGAAAATGGTGTGGTACAGGGTGGTCCAACAAATAAGTCTTTTTGCAATTAATTAAAAAAATTGATACACACTGAAACCATATTTTGTGAATTTGTGACATTGGGTATTTTTAACCCTAGTCCCCTTTTCGTTGACCTTGCAGGGATAGAGAAACTAAAATAGATCGAAGAAATCTAATTGCACAATCTCGATTTTGATTTTTGAAACAAATTCAGCGGTGAAGGTAAATCATGGCGAACTTGATATATTTTGGAAATACAAAGATTTTTAAAATTTTGTCAGTTTGGCCACGTTATAACACCAAGTTGTTGTTTTTTTTTTTGGTAATGGAACCCCTCTATATTTTATCATCAATAGAAGATCTCCTTAAATGTCGTGAAAAATACCACATTTAATGTACAGCGTGTCTACTTAAGTTCGCACCATATGGAAAACATTTTTATTATTGATTTTACGAAAAAAAGTTATTCTTTACATTATATTATTATTTGCAGTGGTATACGAGGTATCTCGAAAAATGTGAATTTTGCTTAAGGGGAAAGTACCTACCTATATTTTTAACAATGTCGTTGCGTTCGAGACGCAACAACAAAATTATGAAATAAAACGCATCAAGTCAGCCGGTAAGGCAAATAACCTTGGCAGCGGTATTAATAACCTATAACATTATTTGATTTACGTCAAGCGGTTGTCAACCAATGATACATTAAACACGCAACTTGCAACGTGCCACATAAGGTAAATACGGCGCATTTACATTTAGCACATAAAACCCCCTTAAGACTTCAGTAAAAACACAGGGACCTGTAATTTGATTGGTTTTAAGCACCCAAGACGGATATGCAAAACTGCTATGTTTGGTGGAGTCATAGTTGGTTCTGGTCAGTTTTTTTTAATTCCTAAATGAAGCGAATAAAAAATATTAACTAAACAGAACTAATCATGACCCCCCAATGTGACAGTTTTGCATGACCGTTTATAGCGCTTCAAGCGAATCAAATAACACGTGCTTGTGCTTTTTACTGAAGCTTGTCTAAAACCCGTTGGGGGTTTAATCCAGTTTGAGTTAAAAACAAAAAGGGTTTTTAATTTTGTCTCATTTACCACAAATATCGAAAAGATTTGATATTATTTTATTGATATGTCGAGAAGTTAAATATTATTTCAGTTCCGATATATCGATATTTGAAAATAATCGATATGTCGTTGACATCTCTATCGATACTGCGTTTGACGTAATATTCCCTGCGGTATACGCAACACACGTTTCATTTTGCTTAAGAGAAAGTACCTTTATTTTTACCAATATCAAATTTTTTATTCTGAAAAGATGTTTAGAATAAAAAATAACTTACAAATATAAAAACTTTATTATTTACACTTTTAACATTTTGTGACATACCTCGTATACCGCTACAAATAATTAAAATCTGATTATTAAATTTTAGGTTTTAGGCCATGCAGAACTTTTATAAAGACTCACTTTTTATCGTAAAATTAATAATAAAAAAATCCCCATGGTGAGAAGTGAACTTAATTATTTTTAGTAAATGGTTAAGTTTACATATTTGTATGTAATTTTTAATTCTAGACAACTTTTTCGTGTAAAAAAATCGATATTGTAAAAAAAAAAGTATCTTTCCCTGGAGAAAAATTCACATTTTTTCACATGCCCCGTATACCACTGCAAAAAATTAATATCTGATGATTGAATTTCAGGTTTTGGGCCATGCAGAACTATTTATAAAGAATATCTTTTTTTTTTAAATCAATAATAACCATATGGTGCGAACTTAAGTAGACACGCTGTATTTAATTTTTTCATAGTTTTCGAAATATAGCTATCGTCAGAAGTTCGATAATGAAAGTTACTGGAAAAACAAGGGTACGCCACTGAATTCTACGTAAAAATCCCTATAACTTTTCTAATTACATTTTTTTATTTCTAATATCAAGTTAATTACGTGCTCGACCTTTTTAAAATTTGAAAAACACTGTATCTTCAAGACCAATCAAGTAAACCATGATTTGCTTTAACCTCTGAATTTGTATGAAAAATCGAAACCGAGATTTGCAGTAAGATTTGTTCTATCTCCCTTAGTTTATGCTACACCCTGGGAGGTCAACAAAGAGACGCCACCCTGTAGAGGGTGTCCAATTTTGGTTAAAACTGCGGCTTATCTCAGTTATTAATAAGGATAGAACCTTGCGGTTTTCGCGAACCTGGGCTACTTTTTTGTGAAACAAATGATGTCATAAACAAAGCCGTAACAGCCTTCTTAGTTTCTGAGCTAGAGGGCGATATTGAAAGTATCACATTTTTTTAACCTATCGAAAAGGTTCGAAAACGTATTCTTACCTAACTTAGTACATGTACAATGCAGGGGAGTAGTCAGAAGTCACAATTTGTCTAAGTATTGATTTTGAAATATTGACCAAAGTTGGGTTTTTAAATGGAACACTCTGTATGTTTGTCAACAAATTAATTTTTAAAGCTTTTAAAAAATAAACAGCTATGGACATTTGGCCTTAACGTCTTAACTTTTGAGATACAGGGTGTTAAAATTTAAAAAAAAATCCAAAACACCTGTTTTAATAAAAATTGTTATACTGGATATAAACCTTATTTAAAAATGTAGGTATTAGATCTTTAATTTATTAATAATTAGGTAAATCCGATCATAAACATTCTGTGGCCCGTACATCCTTGGTTGAAAATGTACTTTTCCTTATCTGACCTTTTTCAGGTAAACGAGGGGATTCTTTTTGAAAATATATCCGCCGGGCTAGACAAGATTCTACAAAAAGGTACCGCGGCACGTGTCTTAAATCTATTAGCTTATATGGAATTTCCAATATTTTTAACCGACTTCAAAAACGAGGAGGTTCTCAATTCGCCTGTATTTTTTTTTTCTAGTCTGCAAACTGGCCCGTGTTGACTAACAGAAGCAGGTGACAGTTGGCAGTACCTACTAATAATGATTTTTTTATAAATATTGTATTATATAGAAGGAACAGTTTAAAAATGTAAATTCGGTGCTCTTTGATGAGAAAAACAAAATCACAAAAAAGTTTAAAGCAAATAAATCGGTATGCTTGTCTTTGCGGCCGCCTTTGCTGACTTTCTTTTATGATATGCCGCTTGATGCAGGTGGCTATCGCACTATGGGATAGAAATTAAACTTTTTGGCCAAAATTCTGAAACTCACCAATCTAACTTAAAATGAGGTGCTTTACTGAAAAAAATATTTAAAAAAATATACAGTATTACAGATGGTTTTTGGGAACCTAAAATTTATTAGATATTTATTATTTTTGTTACATATGTAATTGCTAATAAAAGATTATTAAACCTAATGTTTAAAAAAAAGTTTTCGCAGGGCTTCTTTTATGGTCTAAAAATATACAATAGAGTGAATTTTTTTCTCTCATAATGCAGTGCGAACCAATAGCACGCGTGCCACAAATGGCACGCTACGTAAAATTTTGGGTACGCAAGTGTTTTGATGTTCTGGTTAGGGGCAAAGGATGCAAGTTTTAAGTTAATGACCTTTTTTTGCTCTTCAAAATTTGTCCTTATTGAAAAGTATATTGTGGCACACCTAGGACATTACTTTAAAAGTTTTAAGTTAAAGACCTTTTTTGTGCTCTTTAAAATTTGTACTCACTGATAAGTATGTGTCATTACACACCGAGAACGTTATTTTTAAGTTTTAAGTCGATGACTTTTTGTTTTTGTGTTTGTCCTATTTTGGGAAATAGGCTTATCTGCGACCGTTCATTAAAAAGCAATAAAACCGACCTATAAGCGACCTATGGATTTAAATAAGAGTGAACCCCAATGGGGCATAGGCATTGTTGCCAAGTTGTTCATAAACTCTTCCCATCCAGTTGTTTTCTTTTTTGTGAAATATTTTAAAAAGTAAAAAATTGTAGATACATTTATATTATTATTTATTTATTGCATATAAAGGCCTACAAATTTACGTTAATAAAAATACAAGAATATTGCAATATATGTATGTGTGTATTCGTCTTGGGTTTAATTAAGTACCTACCCTTAGTATTCTTTTCTGATTTTAGGGAATATCTCTAATTGTCCACCTACATTTTGGCAACAGTACATCCTAAATTCAATGTATTCTAGACCCACCAGGTAGAAAAATGGTAGTTTAAAAAATTCAGTCGCTAATGCGCCGATTTTATTATTGGACCCTGTTGGGCCGACACCAAACACTCTTTAAAATTTTTTACTCACTAAAAGTATTTTATGGCACGCCTAGGATATCATTTTACATTATTGTACAAAAATGGCATGTGGATACGTAAAGGTTCGCCTATGGTATTACACGACTTCTTTTTTTTTTATTAGTTTTAACTTTTTAGTGAGTTTTATTAATTTTTTTAAAGTCGGTATTTTTTTTTATGTACAGCCACAAAAAACAAGGGATAAAGATGGGTCCACTTTTAATTCATTCTGAAAGCGATGCCGCCAAGTACACAAAAAATAATAAAGTAGAGAAACCCTTTTGTGAACAATGATTTATTGCAGTAAAAAATATTTAACCCGACGAGTTTCTAGTACCACGCCACGTGCCACCGGTTTTATAGTAGGACAGAGGCAAAATAAGAGAATGTTTTGTTAGTAGGTGATACGTGTTTTAGCAATGTATTTTTTATTATTTATCTAAAAATATGTAATCAGGCTCTGTCCGAGGCTATGTGCATTCGAAAAGGTCTATTTACTTTATCATTTTTGTGTACTTGGCGGCATCGCTTTCAGAATGAATTAAATATGGACCCATCTATACTAGCCTATTTACGTGTATAACAATAATTAAATCAATCATCATGTGGTCATTTTAAATACTATTTTATTATATGGCTGCTCTTTTAAGACAACTAACTATATATATATTTTTTTAGCCTTACATCTGGCAGACATAATGCATGGCTATGGGTTTTTGGGCGAGATCCCCAGACTAAAAAGGTGTTTGAATCCAGTAAATTTTGCGGCCAGCTGCAGCCTTTACTTGCCTAATGAAGATATGATACTGCGGTAAAGATTTTTTTCTTAAACCAGAAGCTTTACCTAACTTAAAATTAGGACCAAGAAAATGTTTACCACGTTACAAGAAAGTGTTAAAAGCTTGAGTTAAAGGTAAGAGACTTATCTTCGTGTCGTGCCACTTTAAAACGTTTAATGCCAATGCGTGGAAAAGTTGCGCTCTAAAGAAACAACAAAGCAAGACCGATGCGTCATCCTTCCGGAAATGTTTACATGCAGGTATCCTTTGTCTAATCTCTACCTGCTTTGTGTTCCATACACTAGTCAGTTTAAATGTATTGAGTTGGCATGACGTGTATATAATAACATGGTTTTTGTTTTTTTGTTTTGCAACCTAGAATTCGTTTAATTTTTAAAATGTTAGTTATAGCAAAAAATATTTTTAAATTGATTTAACAGGATTTTTAAAATAAAATTTTTGAGTAAACGTTGTTTTAGTGGCTAAAATATGCATAATTTGCAGTTAACTGGACTTTTTCTTGTAAGCATCGAATTTGGATTTAAATTTTGTTGTTTTTTGTTTTTTCATAGTAGCTTTAAAATAAGGTTTACTGTGGGCGTCTGAATAGAAGACTGTGAGTACTGCACATTTTATAAAGCTATTGCATAAGTGAAACGCCCCTGTATTTAGATTTACCCCAATCTCTATTTAGAATTGCAGCAGAACTCTTCCTAAATTACAAAGTTGCTTTATCAAACCAATTTATTTTTAATTGTTCTTTTTTGACAATAAAACTTTTAAAACAACATAAATAAAGGGCATAAAATGCACCTTCAAAAACAATCTTTTTTAATGTTTCCCAAAAAAAAACCAAAAATTAAATGAGAAGTGAATTTTACTATTACCAGAAGAAGCTTTAGTTACCTTTTAAAGGGGTTATCCCATGTGACGGCCTATTTTTTAGGGTTTTTTTCTACGACCAGTAAATAGATAGAGCTGTAAGTTTAAATATAAATTTTAAGCTAAAAATATTTTCTAGAACATAGGATACAGCGTTCTGAACGGCCCCGTCTCGAAAAAATGGGCTCGTACTTCCTCCACGATTCCGGCTGATTGGCTTATCTGAACCAAAGAAATTAACAGCGTTTTTAATCTGTAAGCCTAAAGGCACGGAATGAACTATGATCAAATGAATATACCAGAAATTGGACTTTTGGTAGATATTTGAAAAAAACGCGAATTTTGCATTTTATTTTGCTTTAAAAAATCAAAATTTTTGGAAATATTTAATTAAATAATTAATTTTAATAAATTCCTCTTAAAGCCTGTAGAAACTTGTACAAACGTATATTTGTATAAAAGGATGCCAGGTATCAAGCCGGCTGTACGCAATAAGGTGGACTCCGACTGCCAAGTCAAGCAGCGTTCCGAGCAACTTCTTCTTACTACTGCATTTATAAAACGACTTCGAATTTCCTAAAAAATACTTTGCTACCGTATTCTACACATGTGAAGAAAGCGATTTATGAAAAATAAGAATAATCGATTTTTTGAGACCATCACATGAGATAACCCCTTAATTTGGGCTTGATTTTTATATTCTATACTATGTTACCATTTCCAAAATGTTTACGTCAAAATGTTTTTTGACAAGTACTATTTTTAATAATATTTATTTATTTTTTAGTACAATTCCAAGCCCTGACGGTATGGAGCTTCCTTTAACTACTGGATTATGCCAAACAGTATTCGAAGAAGTGTATGAAGAAGTACAGCTTTCCCCAGATGAAAAGGAGAACGTATCGCCCGTTGACTTCAGGTTAGTACACAAATTGTTTATTTTAATTAAAAGTAAGGTTACTTCTCTTCACGCAAGCAAACACCAATTTTTCTTATTTGAGTTTTCTGTTATTTACAGCCAAAGGAATGTAATTTCCTTTATCCTTAAAAAAAAACAAGTGTTATACCGAGTGGTGTGTCGCCGAGCGGAACATTTTACATCTCGTGTAAATTTTAAGGGGGTTAGTTATTGTATCCTCTGTACATTTTACAAAAACAATAAAAGATAACTTTTCGAAGAGACCAATAACACATGACAAACCCGCGCTCTACGACGCACCACCCGGTATAAGTATAGTATGTATTTAAATTTCATGCGGATACTTCATTAAATTTTAATAATACAAATAAGTGAAATAGACGTGATGTTAAAAAAATGTGGGCAATCTTTCGAATTTATACAGGACACAGAAAAATAATGTGACAAGGTCCTATAATTTTTTTCATTGAGCCTTCTTACAGAGATATGCTCCTCTTAAAGAGGATACTCTTGCGGTTTTCCTTAAATAACTTTTATGGTTCCTTGGTTTAGAAATAACGTTCTTCTAAAAACATTTGCCTTCGTGTTGATTGGCCAGAGGGGCGGACTAGCTCTTACGCAATGGTGTTAATCATTTTTTTATACCCTGTATATTAAAGAGAAAGCAATAAATATTTTTTTTGGGTGGCCACGAGAGTCAACTTCGCTAAAATGCTAAACAAAAACAAGTTTTTTTGTTTTTGGTGGGGATATCATCTAAAAACATTGGGGTATTCTGTTTTGCGCGATGCGTCATCCTTCCGGAAATGTTTACATGCAGGCATCCTTTGTCTAATCTCTACCTGCTTGTGTTCAATACACTAGTCAGTTTAAATGTATTGAGTTGGCATGACGTGTATATAATATGGTTTTTGTTTTTTTGTTTTGCAACCCAGAATTCGTTTAATTTTTAAAATGTTAGTTATAACGAAAAATATTTTTTTAAATTATTTAACAGGATTTTTAAAAATAAAATTTTTGAGTAAACGTTGTTTTAGTTGGCTAAACTAGGCATAATTTGCAGTTAACTGGATTTTTCTTGTAAGCATCAATTTGGATTTAAATTTTGTTGTTTTTGTTTTTCATAGTAGCTTTAAAATATGGTTTACTGTGGGCGTCTGAATAGAAGACTGTGAGGTACTGCACATTTTATAAAGCTATTGCATAAAGTGAAACGCCCCTGTGTTAGATTTACCCCCAATCTCTATTTAAGAGTTGCAGCCGGAACTCTTCCCCTTAATTAAAAAGATGCTTTATCAAACATAATTAAAGGGCATAAAATGCACCTTCAAAAACAATATTTTTATGTTTCCCAAAAAAATTAACAAAAAATTAATAATTATATAGTTTTTATAAAATCACATTTTAAATCAGACATTTTGTATGTAATAAAAAAATCACGTTTTGAGAAAATTATTAAAATGTGATAAAATTATAAAAAACGGTCTTTTTCTTGTACTATGAAGTCTAAGAGGCTTATCACAAACACCATTTTTAATTTTTTTACCACATTTTAATAATTGTCTCAAAAAAACTTGAATTTTTATTACATACAAAATGCTGGAGTATGTCTGGTTTATAAATGCAATTTTATGAAAAACGGTCCAAGATAACCGATTCAAATAAAGTATACCTTATTTGTACAAAAATGATAAAGGAATTAGGTAGCAAAACAATGTCCAAATATGTCAACTGTGTCAAAAATGCCTACATAAAATGAAAAAAAAATTCTTGCTCTGTATAATTTTGACTTACTGAAAAGAGTGGTTTACCTATAAAAGAAGCATTAGTAAAAGGTTATTTAGTTTTCCAAATATACTACTACTGTAACAACAGTTTAAAAGTTATAATTGAAATAAGTTTTTAACACGCTTTTATTAACTTGGGTTGTAACTATCTATCTGGCTGCCTATGTAACGGAATCTTTGAGCCTAATTTTAACCAACTTCCAGCTATTCGATTTCTTTGAAACTTTGCACACGTATTAAGGACCCATGACAATGCAATAATCTGCAAACAGTATCCCTTTATCTTTTTTTAATCGCCAGGAAAAAAAATTCCATTATATTATAAAAACAACACCTAGGATGCCATCTGTTGGAAAAATTTCAAACTTTGCTATTAAATGAAGAAGAAATTTTTAGTGGATTGCAAAATGTTGGCAACGGTCCAAACATTGCCTGGATTGCCATCTGTTGGCAAAATTTGAAACTTTGCTACTTAATGAAGAAGAAATTTTTAGTGAGTTGCAATCTTTTGCAAATTTTAAAATTTGCTACCATTGTCATTTCATAGGGGGCTGGTTATTTTCTTTTTGCTGCTTAATTAAATAGTATGTTCTAATTTACTGTTATATTAAAATTTTGTGCAATATAACGAACTAAAAAATGAAAAATAATTAATAGTTTAAAAAACTAAAAAAACACGCTTTTATATGCAACCGAACTAAAAATTAAAAAATAATTTTTCATTAAAAAAAATATTTTTCACTTCATAGTAAAAGCGTGGGGTGCATTTTACTATTTTTCATAACTTTTCCATCATAGATATTGGCAAATATAATAATTATAACATTTAATATATCAATTTACTAT
>JACEGR010011137.1:0-16062 GCA_014170235.1 Listronotus bonariensis | reverse complement strand
GCCAGATTTTCCAGTTTTTGTGCTACACGTAGATTTTGTTTATTGAATGACCCATTTATTTTTACTGCGATTAATTTTACAAGTCAAATATAAAAATACTACAAAATTTAAAAATTTCATTGTTACTCACAGCACGTTTTCGGTAAAAAGTATATACTGATGCGCTTAAGTATCTCTAAAACCGCTAAAGGTGTATTTACACAATTCGCTATTTGGAGTAAATAAATAATAGTTTTAAAAAACTAAAAAAACACGCTTTTATATGCAACCGAACTAAAAATTAGAAAATAATTTTTCATTACAAAGAGTTTGTATTACAGTAATAAAAGGTCAAACAATGAATCATAATTATATACCTCAAAATAGAATTATAATAAAATTTAAGATAATAACAGAATAATTCACTTCAGAGTAAAAAGCGTGGGGTGCATTTTACTATTTTTTCATAACTTTTCCTCATAGATATTTACAAATGAAATAATTATAACATTTAATATATTAAGCACCCACGCTTTTATTCTGAAGTAAATTATTCTGTTATTATCTTAAATTTTAATAAAATTCTATTTTTTGTTGAGGTATATATATAATTATGATTCATTGTTTGACCTTTATTACTGTAATACAACTCTTTGTAATGAAAAGATTATTTTCTAACTTTAGTTCGGTTGCATATAAAGCGTGTTTTAGTTTTTAAACTATTATTTATTTTTCATTTTTAGTTCGATATATCAATTAGTTTTCTGCGGACATGTGAAAATTGAAGCTTCACTGTTGCATGGGGTTTCAGAACGCAACTACTCCGAACAAGTTTCTGTCAGCCTTATGCTGAGAGTACGTCCAAAACTGCACGCATGCGCAGATCGCGCACTAGCTCTTTCTCTGTTACTCTCCTACAGAAAATCTATAAAGGAATTTATTTATTCTGCCAATCCTAATCAGGATACCGGGATACTGTTTGCAGATTATTGCATTGTCATGGGTCCTTAATACGTGTGCAAAGTTTCAAAGAAATCGAATCGCTGTAAGTTGGTTAAAGATTCCGTTACATACATACATACATACAACCCAAGCTAATAGAAGCGTGTTAAAAAGAACCACCAGGTGAACAACAAAGCCGTAAAAGCTTTCGTGCTATGGTTACGGTATGTGGAGATTTCTGGGTAAAGCTTTAGTTTGCTGATTGTGAGAGTATGAACGCTGTAAGTTCAACACAGCTCCGTCATTAATAACCAAATTTTTGCATACCAAAGCACCTATTTGTCATGTATTTTGTAACCATAGGTTTCGGTTAATTGTAGCACATAATAACTAGCTACCGCAAATTGAAGATATAGGGTTTCTATAGTCGATGATACGTGTGTTTGGGGCATTTTGCTGCTAAAATTAAAACGGTGTGCAACTTGGACTGATAAACGCATATAAATACATATGTGGTGGCCTGTTGTTCCGTCGACGAATGCATCAGCGGACATTATTGGGTGTATTCATTACCTAATTAGTGTGTGTTGTGTGATTAATTGGTGATGGCTAGTCGAGAAGGCGAGTTATTCAAGTAGACTGTTAGGAGCTGTAAACATTTGTTTAAACCCTTTTAAGTTTGTAGTTACTTAAAATATGAACTTAGGAGTTGCCTTAGGAGTTGCCTTATTAAAGTTTTAAAGATGCGTTAATGAAAATATTATATATGTTTAATAGTGTTCTTTGCCATTCAACTACTTTAACATATTTCCCAAGTGTTTTGATCTGAAAATTGAGTGTAAGTGTCCTTGAATACTTACTGTTTTAAAGTGTTTTTTTATTTACTATCTCTTTTAAATTTTATTACATAGCTTTAATTGTTTATGGTACTGTATAAAAATTTATATTATGTAATGTTTTTAATGATAAAGTTTTCCTGCCTTTTTTCTCATTTTTTCGATTACTAAATTCTAAATATGTTATTTAACTTTTGGGACATTCAACTTATAAAACCTGCAATACTTATTTAATGATAAATGCCATTATCACTAAACGCATTTTTTCATCATAACTTATTAATGATGGATCCTTTACTAAAAAAAAGAAAAAAAAGTTAAATAGAAAGGAAATTAGCCATCATTTAAAAGATATTGACAAGTACTTTATAATTCTAGAATATAAAGTCAGAACCTGCACCTAATACAAAATGGCAGTACTC
Source organism: Listronotus bonariensis (assembly GCA_014170235.1). Lineage (NCBI taxonomy): Eukaryota > Metazoa > Arthropoda > Insecta > Coleoptera > Curculionidae > Listronotus > Listronotus bonariensis. The sequence continues at coordinate 13,883 of JACEGR010011137.1, read as the reverse complement.
TAAAAGTTACCTAAATACCTGATTTGGATGGCCATATTTCCAAAACTAATAAAGTTAGATGAACCTAATGTTGTGTTTTCTTTAAGCTCTTTTAAAGATCCTTTTAACCGTGATACTGGTGATAATGTACAGGGTAAAAAAATATTTTTAATGAGGCACCCTGTATATTATATTATCATTAAAAGCTCTTAAAAAAGCTTTAAGAAAATATAGCGGTTTTTTTCATTTCTCTTTTAAACTTTCAAAAATATACAGGGTGATGATGTGCAGCGCTAATACAGCCATTATTCTAAACGCATTTTTTCATCATAACTTATTAATGATGGATGCCATCACAGTATCTGCAACACGTGGCCGAATAACGGCCAATTGCCCACTTTCGTGTCTTTTTGTTATCTTTTTGCCAATAACTTGTTAATGATGGATGCCATCATCCTAAACGCATTTATCCATCATAACTTATTAATGAAGGATGCCATCACATTATCTGCAACACGTGGCCGAACAACGGCCAATTGCCCACTTTCGTGTCTTTTTGTTATCTTTTTGCCAATGCCTTGCCATTAAAGAGTGTTGGCAATGCCAGTAAATTAAATGTACATGGCCGGCAAAAAATGTTTATATGGGATAGGCAAGATATTCATTATTTAAAAGAGTATTATTTCCTTTGTTACGGGGAAAAATAACATAATTTCATTTAAAATAACAGAGTAATTTCTTATTTATTTTTATCTCTGTACTTATAACTTTAATAAAGTTAAATACTTGGGGCTATGAATACATACCGGATCAGCTAAATAACATAACACATGGGCAATGTGAGGAAAAGAGACAGTCTAACGTGAATACCGGCATGTAAACTTGGGTGACTAATAGCGCTTGTTTTGTTATTGCATTATTGGCGTATATTCCTTATATATCGCTTCAAGAGTATACTAAGAGTATTTTTTTATGTAGAATCTAAAACCGCCATAAAATATAGAGTGTTTCATTTATAACAATATAATTTTAATACGTCACACTTTTTTAGACACCCAGTATAGGCTTAAAAAGTTTTATAATGTGGTCTTTTCTGACCTGTATATATTTTTCAATTTATTTATTTTTTAAACCTTATGGTTATCTAGCTATATACCGTGTAAACTTTGTTGGGAAAGTACTTTGCTTTCTTTTAGTCTTTGTAAAGTCAATGGAAAATTAATTTTTCATCCGGAAGACTTGCAACATGGAGAACTATATGTGGCAATGCCGTTTAATGGCAAATTTGTGCAGATGGACTACGTTAAGTTATTTTCGGAATTAAGACCGCCAAAGAAGTAAGTAGCAAAAAAATATCACTTATTTCAACTTTTAGGTTAGTTTAAAAACGTTAATTTTGTTTTAAATCGTATGTATACAGGGTGTCAGCTAATTAATGGTACACAAAAGAAAACACAGATTCCTTATGACAAATATGAAGATTAAACCATATATACCTATATCCAAAAGTTGATAATAAAGACGATACAGGGTGCCAAAGTAAAAAAAAAAATATTTTTAATTTATTTCGATAATTTTTGATACGTTTTAAAGATTTTAATAAAACTTGGTATCTAGGAGTTTTTCGAAATAAGCTTTTCAGATCTCATATTATTTTTTTATGTATAAACCAGAGGGGCCGACTACACTATTTAATTTTTCTAAAACGTCCTTACTTTTTTGTGCTACGCTGTATGTACCATCTAAGGAAACCAGTAAACTTTCCAATGCTTTCTACACAAAAAAGCAATCTTTATAAGAGTGGCTCTGAGCAACCGTTTTTAGGATATTTGAATTTAAGTGGTTTAGTGCAACCAAAAAATACATTTAGAAACAGCGTATTAGCAAACACAATTGTAGTTTCACTATAGACACCCAGAACAATGCTACATTTTTGGTCATCAGCTTGGACGCTCGCTTGGTGGACTTTATGAAGCGGGTATCCATCGAGTACACACGTAAACAGTACGTTTAATTTGCCGCTTCATAAATTCAGCCAAACCAGCGTCCAAACTGATGATCAAAAATTTAGCATTGTTCTGGGAGTCTATAGTGAAACTACAATTGTCTTTGGTGTTAGTCATAACTACAGCTGCCTCATCATAAACGAATATAATTTAATGTATTCTTCCATGTTTTGGTTAAACTAAACCACCTAAATGCAAATATCTTGAAAACGGTGGCTTGGAGTCTTTCTTACATAGTTTACTTTTTGTGTAAAAAATAAAGGAAAGTTTACTGGTTTTATTAGCTGATACATACAGAGGAGCACAAAAAGTAAGACGTTTCAGAGAAATTTAAATAGTGAAGCTACTCCTACCTCTTTTATACATAAAAATTAATATCAGATCTGAATAGCTCATATAAAAAGGCCCCTAGATACCGAGTTTCACTAAAATATCCAATCATATCAAAATTATCGAGAAAAAATAAAAATATTTTTTTTAATTTGACACCCTGTATCTTCCTTATTATCAAATTGTGGATATAGGTATGTTTTGGTAAATCTTAGTATTTTGACCTAAGAAATCTGGGTTTTTCTGTGTTTTTTAATTAACGGACAACCAGTATAGTTTCCTTTATATTTACCCGGTGTTTCTCACAAATAGTTCCTCCCTATAACTTTTCTAGCTTTTAAATTAAATTTGTTATGTCGTTATTTGACATAATTTTGGATTGTTGATGTATTCACTTGGTAATTATTACTTCCGGTTAAACCGTAAGTGACTGCTATTTAAAGTTTTAAATGGTACCACTGGTATATGTTATCTTATTTTGATAGATCATGACATTCTGAATACAATGACACCTCACATGTATTTTTTGAAACTTGCTGTCAAAAATGTATTTTTTAAATTCCAATCTAGAGTACCATGACCAGGCTAAAACGGTTTTGTTTTTAAGTCAAGTAGCCATAAAAAATTAAATAAATCGTTTTTAACGACTTCACATGTATTTTTTGACACTTGCCGTCAAAAATGTATTTTTTAAAATTCCCATCTAGAGTGCCATGACTAGGCTAAAGCGGTTTTGTTTTTAAGTCAAGTCGCCATAAAAAAATCGTTTTTAATGACTTCTCAGGTCAAAGTTTGCAAAATCCTATTTTTGATTAAAACTCCTTTCTTTTAAATGGAACTAGGGTGGCTCGTTGGCATGTCCCAAAACAGCATTTCATTCCGAATAATTTGGTACTATATAGGCAGTAATTTAAAAAAGGTTTTTATCCAAAAAGCATGTAATAAAATTATTGTAGACCAACCATTATACTAAATGGTAATCAATCAAGGCCGTACGCAGAAAGTGGTTTTATGGACGGGGGGGCAAAATTTAGACAGCCAAACAAAAAAAAAGACTTTAGGTAAGTAGAAAAAGCGTTTAAGGCTAAAGTGACCACATTTTCAAACAAACAAAGCGGGACAAATGGGAAAACATATAAGGTGGAGAAATAGTTATTTTCCTAACAAGTGCGGAAAGTATCATTTTTCCGCACGCGATTGCAGTTAGCCGAACGACGCGAAGCGGAGTTCGGATAGCAATCGAGTGCGGAAAAATACTTTCCGCAAACGTTAGGAACAATATTTTTCTACTAGCGTAGGATAAAATACTTTCCGCAAGTGTTAGGAACAACATTTTTTCTACTAGCTTAGGAAAATAAATAAAACAGTTCGTCTATAATATATGCATTTTGTATTTTTTATTACATATTAAGAAAAAAAACTAAATCTAAATCTTATCACTATTTATATTAATTATAAAGGAGCAGTTGTTGGCATTTTGTAAATTTATAGCAGATGACAAAACCTTGGGTATGGTGGTCGTAGACCCAGTATTGCCACTTTCTACCTCTGCATTACCTGGATTTCTTTGTATCTCGGTTTGAATAGAATATATTTCAGATTGGGAGGCGGATGCTGATGTCGTAAATGTTGTTGGGTCTCTGATTTAAGATTTTGTTTGATATTCTGGTTCGTTCTTTTGCGGACTCCTCGATATAAACCTTCGGCAACTGAAGTCGATTTCCAGCCGCCCAGTCTTTTAATATTGGTTATGCCTTCCCCGGAATCTGCCAACATTGTCGCAGATGATCGGCGGAAGCTATGGCCTGTGTATAAATGAGGGTCTGGAAGACCGAGGTACCCAGCGATATCTGCTGGCATCTTGCCAAAGGAATTTATGCCCACACACTGGACTGAGATAACTCCCTTTTTATATTGAGTAAAAAATCTATTATGCTTAGTATTAGGTTTTCTTAAACTTGCATATTTTCTATACAATGCCAAATATTTTCCATTTTTTACCTCTTTTGAAATTGTAAAACATCGGGATGTATGGTTTTTTGATTGAGATATGTTAATCATTACAAAATCGCCTTTATCAATAACATCATTTGTAGTTAAATTGCAAAGCTCTTCTCTCCGGCATGCTCCCGCCAGTCCGAATATTGTTGCCACTTTGATCATTAAGTAAATTTCGTCAGGTGCTTCTAGTAGGAACTTACTAATTTGTTCATTGGTAAAAACTTTAGCTTTTTTGGTTGAAAACCAATATTCATTTTCTTAAGAAATGCTGTTAACTTGAAATACCTGCTGATATCCACATCTTTTTCAATTTTAAGCTTGCTCTTCAACATCGAATACTTGGACCAAAGAGTATTCGGCTTGATAGTCTTGGAGAGCTTGGCAAAATACGCAAGCAAAACTTCTTCTTTCAAGCTTTTCACTCCTTTTCCATTACACCAGTTTTGAAATACTTCGTATTCCTTGTTATACCTGTTTTTTGATTTTTCAGGCAAAAATTCTAAACTCTTAACAGTCTCCAAAATTTCGCTTGGTAGGTCGTCGTCTGATTCAAGCATTTTAAAATCGTGAAGAACTTAATTATTATATTCAGCAATATTATTTGACTTTGACTTTGACAAATTATCTCGTACTTGGTTGTTATGGAGCGATTCTGTTGCCATGGTTTTACCTTTTAGGTGAAGTTACTTAACCCTTTATTGGTTATTCTTTCGATCATAAGAAATAATTATTATTTATAAAAAATTAAGGTATAAAGTCGAATTCTACTTGTGTAGTCTAGTCTGACGTTTACTTATACGTATTTCTGAGATAATGAAATTTTTATCTAAAACATCTATTTATTTAGCCTAATATAATTTGATTTTTTGTGTTGCAATTGAATATATACATTTTTAACTTATTTTTACTTTTCCACACGCCGTGCGAAAAGTAACTTTGCCGCACGGCGTGCGGAAAAGTAACACTTTCCAAACTAAAATGCGTGCGGAAAAGTGGACTTTTCCGCACGCTAGTAGAAAAAATCTTTTTTCCCAAAATTGTTTTAAAGAGCAAAAAAAAAAGGTTCTTACCTCCGCTGAAATGCTTTTGGGCAACGATAAATTGGTAAATGGGTATACAAAATTTTTCGTCTTCAAAAAACAAAGAACCAAAAAAAAGGTGCTACCACCTCTAGCCAACAACTTATCTTAAATACTTTAAGGGGTCCCTTTTGGGGTACGTTAGTATTTAGGATTTTAGCCTTCGTGGATTGTCCAAAGCTGAAAAAATAAAATCACCCGATTTTTTTATATACCATACCCAATAAAAAAAATAGTGAAGTTTTAAAATATTCCAGACTATATATTATTTTTTTTATTAAGGATAAAGATAAGAAAACCAAGAAAAATTGGAAACATTTCGCTAATACAAACAAAAAAAGGAAAACAAGATCACAACATAGGGTCGCATCGTCTTCTTTGGCAGTTTTGGCGGGATCAGTTGCAGTAGTGCATGGTAAATGTTTTCTCCCCAAATGCCGTACAAAAGAATGTAGACTTCAAGAGCCAACAGTGCGTAAGTATGCAAACAGCCTTGGTAACTCAATAGCATCTTTAGAAATAAGTTCTGAACTGGTTGTGCTGACAGATACAAAAACGCAGTTTTTTTAAAACATTTTTAAGGCATAAATGCAATTGTTTTCAAACAACATGTTTTATTTGGTCGGTAGCTCTATTCATGCTGTTTTCATGGCAAATACGATGAATTGCGATGTACGCCATTCAGTATTAAAAAGATATTTTACTTACAAAATAAATGTTTTTAAAGGAAATTAAAGTAAAGTGTCGTAGGATATTATCCAAGTGATATCATCCTATTTTCGTTATTAAGGTAGTAGTAAATATTTGGTATAGTTAAGACCATATTTATTTCATTCTGAAAGCGATGCCGCCAAGTACACAAAAAATGATAAAGTAAACAAACCTTTTTAAAAACACATAACCTCTGACAGAGCCTGATTACATATTTTTTAGATAAATAAATAAAAATATTGCGAAAACACGTATCACGTACTTAAAAAACATCCTCTTATTTCGTCTATGGAGTACCATAAAACCTGTAATGCGTAGCGTAGTCGTCGGGTTAAATATTTTTGCTGCAATAAATCATTGTTAACAAAAGGGTTTATTTGCTTTATCATTTGTGAACTTGGCATCGCTTTCAGAACGAAATAAATATGGGTCTGACTACATGACACAGGAGACTCTTTGTTTGACCTCCGGACAGTGCGGACGTGCATAGAGGACTACAAAGTTCTTCCCGGAGTGGCGGCTAGAGGTGTCGTACGAACGTTTTTTACCTTCGGGGATCAAGGAAAGATTCACGCTAAATTGACGGCATCTTTCTTCTGGATCTAAGCGCTGTGAGCGAAGATTCCTATAAGCTGATGGTATTCTGTTTGGTGGTGAAAACGAGGTATTTCTCAAATGGCGGGAAATAGATGGGCGTGCCATTGGAACTGTCAGTAGTGAAAGTGAAGGTAATACGTAACACCAGTAGCAGATCTTGGTTTGACAGCCGACAATTTATGCATTGCATCGATTGTTGAATTGTTTGTTTTCTTTTGGAATTTCTGGGAGCTACGAGCTCGATTATTCAGATTTTCTGCCGGCGAAGCCCTGGAAAGCATAGTCCGGAAGGGGGAGAGTGGTGGATTGGACCTGAAGGAACCAAAACCAAGAAAAAAAATAGAGAGAGAGAGAACTACATGACACTTTTTAAAATTCGGTAGTTGAACTGTGACGCTAGGACCCCTAACGCATTATTTTAGTCGGAAGTGTTTTTCTTACAAAGTTATGATGCACTTAGCAAAACTATACCAATAGTTTGCTGTAAGGCAAATTATTGTTTTTTGCAATCAGGTATTTTATACCCTTTGTTTTAAGCCATTAATTAAATTACTGTATAGGAATGATGCTAGTTACATATTCCTAATTTATAGATATCAATTTCCTTTACAACTGAAACTCTATCCTAAGATTAAATTTAGCCAATCTTTTTAAATTTTAAATTTATAATATGGCTTATATCCTAAAATATTTTTAGGTAGTTCCAATGTGGAAGTACAAACCCAATTCAGTGATTCAGGAGATGATGAAAGAAATCTTTCAGCTGTTCATATTCTTGATACCAATTTGGGTAAAAGCTTTAGTTAAGAACCAAACTTTGTTTTTTAACCGACTTCAAAAGAATGAGGTTATCAATTTGCCATGTACGGGGTGTTTCCTTTTCGATGATTTTACGGAGTATCTCGAAAACCGTAAGGAATATTAAAAATCTAATATAGGACTCCCAATTTTTTTTTAAAACAACTATAGTGAAAACAGTTTATGGCTATTGCGATCCATCTCGGACCTACAGGGTGATTTTAGGATTTTGTCCATTTTTATTTTTTTTAGTCGTTTGCTATTAATGTTATGAGAAAACTTTTAATAGGTTAATTGTGTAGTTTTTTCGTAGAATATTGTGGTGTTGTTAGTTTTTTTCTATATTGGTTAGTTTTGAGACAATTACCCAACCTATGTTTTTTTATGGAACACCCTGTATATTTTTATCTGTATTTATTGAGCTTGTTTTCGGCTTTTCAAAAATATATATTGGTATGTATTTCTTGTTTAAAGTTTTACCGAAAATTTGCATTTTTCATAAATTTTGTTTTTTTAGAGAAAGCAATCACTGAAAATGGCAAAACAGTATTTTTAATACCTACTTTTTTGATTTCGCTATCCTAACAAATATTTTGTTAACAATTAATGTTTATATTTAGAGGGTATTTTAATTTGCTTGGCTAAGCTTTAAAAAATATAACTCTATCATAGAAAGGCACTACTATAGAAAAAAGTTATATTTACTAAATTAAAATAAAATAAATACATATTATAAAACATTTAAAATCAAACTAACCGGAACTAACAAAAAACAAAGATTACAATAAATGTTTAAATTATAGTTTTCCATGATGTGTATTTATTTTATTTCAATTTAGTAAATATTATACAGGGTGATTCAAAAATTGATCACGAAACTTAAGGGGTTAGAATCACCCCTTGACAAAATAAAGGTAGAGCTTCATATAATTTTTTCTCAAAATGTCATCGTTTTCGAGTTATAAGCCGTCAAAGTTTTTATCAATTTCAATCAAATTACCTACATACATACAGGGTGTCCAGTAACTCAACTGACAAACTTAACCAAACGATTCTACAACAAAAAATAAGAAAAAACTTCATATAAACATATGTCCTAAACGTCTTAGTTTTGGAACTACTGGGTGTTAAAAAAGTTTTCTGTTGTAGAAACACCCCGTAAAGTTTGTTGGTTGAGTTACTGGACATCCTGTATGTATGTAGATAATTTGATTAAAATTAATAAAAACTTTGATGTCTATTGGTGCCTAAACGGTGAGGTTTAACGACTTTAATAAAGAGTACCCTATCTTTAGGTTTTTGATTGTCTATAAAATGGCGCCCCCAGCTTTGCGACATCTGTCAAAATAAAAAAGTTATAATGTAAATAAATTTTAAGTTTTAGGTAAAGTGCCCTCTGGCGGTATTTAAAAAAGTACTTTTGAACTTTGACGGCTTGTAACACAAAAACGAATGACATTTTGAAAAATTTATATGAAGCGTTACCCTTATTTTGTCAAGTAGAATTACCCTATTAGGTTTCGTCATCGATTTTTGATCACCCTGAATATTTTTTTTGTAATAGTGCTTTTTCTATAATAGTTTCATATTTTTAAAATTGTCTATTATTGTTATGTTGTTTATTATAATTATATTGCAAGTTTTCGAAATATTAAAAAAATATGTAAAAGCATTTATTTAAGCTTAGGTTGGGTAATTAATTATTAATAAAATATCAAGTTGGGGTAGCGGAAACAAAAAAGTCAGTATTGAAAAATACTGTCTGGTCATTTTCAGTCATGGCCTTTTATAAAAAAGCAAAATTTATGAAAAATGTTAATTCTCGGTAAAACTTTAAATTAAAAGTACATAGCTAATAAATATTTTTGAAAAGCCGAAAGAGAGCTTAATAAATAGAGATAAAAATAGATAGATAGATAGATAGATAGATAGATAAGCATTTATTAATTCCAAATAACAAATAGTTACATATTAAACCCAAAAGGGTGTGGAACCATGTCATACAATAATGTGATAATATATTATCTTAATTACTACACCTACCTAGTAACTTTTTATCCTCATCATCAAAAAATTCACTTAGTGTGTAAAATGATTTTGTTAACAGATATTTCTTAATACAATTTTTAGTTCACTCTCTGAGAGTAGCCTAACTGATTCAGGAAATGAATTAAAAAAATTTATTACTGAAAATTTGACATTTTTCTGAATGTATGAAAAATTGCATTTATCACAGTAGAGCTTGCCGCCCTTATCTCGAGTGTCATGATCATGACTAAGGTGACACTCGGCAAACAAATCCAAGTTACCCCTTACAAACATGACAGAATCCAAAATGTAAATATTTATAACAGTTAAGATTTTTTTGTCAACAAATACTTCTCGACAGCTCTCTGTTTGTTTCATTCCATAGATATTTCTAACACAACGCTTCTGCAGCACCATAACTCTGTCAATTCTTGAAGAATTTCCCCAAAATACCAACCCATACTTAAGCCGACTCTGTATATATGCATGGTATGCTATAATAGCAGCATCCACACCAACATTCTTAGCAATAACTCCCAAAGCATAGGCAAATCTGGCAACCCCCAAAGCAACCTCCTCGATATGAGCTTCCCAGTTCAGTCTACAATCCCAATTCACACCCAGAAACCGAACCGTATAATATAAAGGGTGTTCCAAAAGAAAAACATAAGTTGGATAATTTTCTTAAAAACTAACCAATAAAGAAGAAAAGTAATTACACCATAATATTTTTGGAAAAACTACATAATTAATCTATTTATAGTTTTTTCACAACTTTAATAGCAAACGAGTTAAAAAAAATATGAAAATGGGCAAAATCCGAAAATCACCCTGTAGCTCCGAGATGGATCGCATGAGCCATGAACTGTTTTTTTCACTATAGTTTTTTCTCAAAAAAAAAAGAGATCGAGAGTCCCATATTGGATTTTTGATATTCCTTACGGTTTTCGAGATACCCCGTAAAACCATCGAAAATGAACACCCTGTACAGGGTTTTTATTTATATTTTGCCACTCACTTTTAACTATGAGCACAAAGGATAGAAAAAAACGTACTGTATAAAAGTTTTATACTTATTTATACTCTTTAAGCATAAGAAAATAAACAAATAAACATCAAAAACTTAAGAAAAATTAAGTCTCATTTAAAAAAGTTTATTCGTTCATATTTCTTGAGTTTTTGATGTTCATTTGTTTCTTTTTTATTCTCAAAAGATAATAGATGAGAAAGTATGAAATTGTTATCTTTTAAACTAGACGTTTCTTTCTATTCTTCTTGCTTCTAGTTAAAAGGAAGCGGCAAAACATAAATGAATATGTTATATGTTACGCAATTTTCTGGCGTTTGTGGACCAATTTTATTTATTTTTTTTTTATTTAAAAATTTACACCTTTGCGGTAGTTCCATAAAAAGTTAAGTCACAAGAAATGTTTTTTTTCCGCGATAATTGTGAAAATTTAGGTTTGTACATTAGTGCACTATATCTCATGATTATAAATGTCATATAGCTTAGTGACTTAAGGGTCCGATACTTCGGTTTTTGAGTAGAAGCAAATGCTTTATACAGTGAATAAAGTATGTCAACATTAGTTGATTTTTGAAAAGACCCATCTTAAAAAGTCCTGCTGGCACCCCCACCCCCCTCAAAGCATCCACAAGGCATTTTTTACGATATATCTTCCAAACCGTCTACCAAACAAAATAAATATAAGACAATTAAGAGCGAAAGTTTTTTCTATCGAATGGTGTATAACAATATACTATTTTTTTTAAATTAAAGCTACCAGTGGCGTACAAAAGTAGCACTACACCAGTATAGTAGGTAGTTAAAAATAGAAATATTTAATGTTATACTTTTATTTTTTTTCAGAATATTTCTCACTTTAGTTATATTAATTGGTAATATTACCTTATTGCGCATAATAGTAATATTAAAAATAATATTTTTGTTTCTTTGGTAAGACTCTACAACAAAAAAGTCGAAGGGGAGTATCCATACGGCACCTTTTACCATATATCTTTCAAACCATTAGCAAAAAAAATAAACAACATAAACGACAAACCACAAAGTTATCATTTAGACTATTATCTTTTAAAATAAAGCTACCAGTGGCGTACCAAATTAGTACTACACTAGTAAAGTACCTAGAAATTGAAATATTTAATGTTATTCTATTAATTTTAAAAGATTATTTTTCACTTTAGATTTATTAATTAATAATTATACTTTACATTTTATTTACTTATTTCTTTTGTTTTATAATTTGATTCATTATATTTTTAAATAAATAACAACAGTATTATAATAACTTTTTATTATAAAGATAACAACAAATATGTCTTATACATTGTGTCCCAGGATAGGTGTTACAAGAGGACAAATTCACCAAAAATTTTGGAATTTTTAATCGTTCTTTTGGGAAACTGGTCGCATGGTCCAAAACTAATAAATACAAAATTTGATTTCAATTGGGAATATACAGGACAAGTTATAAATAAAAATATGACAAATGACCAAGAATAAAGTACCTTTATTTTTAAAAATAGGACAAAATTGTATAGGTAAATGTTGTAGAGAACTAAATTTTATGTCAAAATTTAAAGTTAAACACGTTAAGTAAAAAAAAATATTTTTGTCAATTTTTTAACTCGCCCTGTTTAATACCAATTGAAGTAAAGTTTTGTATTTATTACTTTTGGACCATTCGACCGGTCTGCTCAAAATTTCGTTTTAAAATTCAAAAATGTTTGTTCCATTTGTCCTCTTGTAACATCTATCCTGGGACACACTGTATATAACATCAATAAAAAACAAACACATTATTACACAACCTAAAATACCTAATTACAACATTCCGCACACAAACATAACCTGGTACATTTTAAAAATTTTTAAAAAACATTTACAATTTGTGCCACAAATCTTACATTTACATTTTAATAGTGTATCAGATGATCTTTTTTCATTTTTTAAAGTGGTCCACAGTGGTGTCCATTTAGTATTCTCTAAAATCCATCCCCATTCAGATGGACATGGAAGTTCAACCACTGGTTGGCAGAGATTAACCCAAACAAATCCTGCTTGATAAATGCATTGATTAATGTGAAGTGCTAAAGCATTCATTGTTGGGGAGTAAATTCTCAACCGTTCGGTTTTGTTGGGCAAAAAGTTGCATTCGACAAATATCAATGTTGCTACTATCAGAATGTTTATCGTAAATGGTTACCACGAATTTTGAGATCGCACTTAATTGCCGAGATGAAGGTTTTTTGAATGCTGCAATAAATCAATGAAAGTAGCTGTAACTTCCGGAAAAGATTCCCAAGCTTCCCAACACTTTTTTTCCTTTTCCATAAAAGGAAGGACGTGGTATCGCAACCGGTTAGTGAATAAAAAAAAATGGGCTAGACTTTTTTCATTGATTTTTTGCAATTTCGATACAGAAATATATCTTACATTTTTACCAGTACCAAACTCAATCCACACGTCTTGATTTTGATTTTTGTACTGGTAATTTTTTTTTCTGTGTAATATGATTATTTATTTTTACTAGTATGCAGAATTAGAAATAAATATAAACTAATAAAATTAAAGTAAAAATATTAAAAAAAAATTAAAAGTATAACATTAAAAATTTCTATTTTTAAGTACTACACTGGTGTAGTGCTACTTTTGTACGCCACTGGTAGCTTTTTTAAAGATAATAGTATATAGTTATACATCATTCGATAGGGAAAACTTTGGCCTTTATTTTTTGTATATTATATTTTTTTATTTGTTGGATGGTTTGGAAGATATATCGTAAAAAGTGCCGTGTGAATGCTCCCTCTAACATTTTTTTGTTGTAGAATTTTACTAAATCAACAAAAATACAATTTTTAGTGTTACTATTTTGCAGAATTTTGTGCTCTATCTAACGACACTAAAATCAGGTTTTTATCATTTACCGTTTAGAAGATATTAGAAAAAAAAACTATATCAATCCCTTAACCAACTTTAAGGGGGTTGGGGGTGTCAGCAGGACTTTTTGAGGTGGGTTTACTAATGTTGACATACTTTATTCACTGTATAAAGCATTTGCTTCTACTCAGAAACCGAAGTATCGGGCCATTTTTGAACAATAAGTCACTAAGCTAATGGACAGTTTTAAATAAACTTTTTAAATTAATTGTTATTAAAACAAAAAGAATGTACAATGCACTAAGGTACCAACCTAAATTTCCTCGATTTTCGCAGAAGGTTCTATTCTTTATCTATAAGTGAGATACTCCCACAGTTGCAACCAAAATGGGTCCCTCTGTACAGGGTGGATTATTTTGGCTGTAACTATAGGGTATAGGCTAAATGGTAAAA
>JACEGR010011136.1:0-16067 GCA_014170235.1 Listronotus bonariensis | reverse complement strand
AAAACCAAACGTTCATGGGCCTTTTGACCAAATTTTCAAACAACCTGTGGAATAATTTAACGTCACAAGTTTTACCAGTTTATTGAATTTTAGTTAAAGGTAATTTATATTAGTATCTCTATCCTAAATGAAAATAAACATTTTTAAAGAAAATAATGCATCATGGTAGTAATATACGCTATATACAGGGTGATTCAAAAACATATGCCATCGCTTGAGGGAAGATTCCTTAGCCAAAAATACGACAAAAATGTCATATGAACATGGATCCGCAAATGCTTTGTTTCCAAGATACAGGGCGTTTAATTTTTATAATTTTTCTTTCTTTTTGAATATTTTTATAACTACGCCAGCGATTTGGCTTAAATTTGGAACATAAGGTACATTTATTAGTAGGCATATTTTGACTATAAGGAATTTGCTATATTTTTACCAGGGGCGTACTGGTGGGGTAGAGACATAATATTTTTTAATTAAAACATGTACGCCACCGATTTTAATAAATTTTGATAGCGCAATTTAATACTTTACTAAATGCTTAACAAAACTTGTTTCTTAGCATTTTTTGAATTTCGTTTGGTTTTCGAAATTTGCGATTTTAATACGGGCTGCAGCTACTGACCGCCACCTACGTTAAGCTATAAAACATCAAAGAAGGCTTTGAAATTAAAAAAAAACAATTGCTTTAAATTTGACAAATTGGCTATTGTATTACCACTATTGTTTTATCATAAATTTTTTTCTAACTCATTATAAATGTCTTTTATTAATTATAGTTCGTCAGAGTTAACAGATATGTTGTTAATTTATGGTGAAACCAGACAAAATTCAAGAGAAGCCGTCAGACTTTATGCTGAGTAATACCCGCTACGAAAAGCCCCTAGTAAAATCATTTTCGAGTATATCGTAAGGCGTTCAAGAGAAACTGGCTCTCTTAAACCTGTAAAAGCAAATTCCGGGCGTTCAAGATTTCGTTGAATAGTTCAAACTGAAGAAGCAGTACTAAATTCGGTAGAACGTGATCCTAATATCAGTACCCGAATAATTTCCAATGAACTAGGAAACATTTCTCAAGCTTCGGTAGTGCGAGTTTTGCAAGAATAACAACTAAAACCATATCATTTTACAAGGGTACAAGAATTTTTACCCAGGGATTATGGCTCCTAGACAAGTATTTTGCCAGTAGTTTCTCAATCAACTGCAAAATGACCGGCGTATTACGAAGATGGAGATCAGTAGCTGCAGCCCGTATTAAAATCGCAAATATCCCGAAAACCAAACGAAATTCGAAAAAATGCTAAGATAGAAGTTTTGTTAGGCATTTAGTAAAGTATTTAACTGCGCTATCAAAATTTATTAAAATCAGTGGCGTACATGTTTTAATTAAAAATATTCTGTGTCTACCCCACAAGTACGCCCCTGGTAAAAATATAGCAAATTCCTTATAGTCAAAATATGCCTACTAATAAATGTACCTTATGTCCCAAATTTAAGCCAAATCGCTGGCGTAGTTATAAAAATATTCAAAAAGAAAGAAAAATTATAAAAAATTAAACGCCCTGTATCTTGAAAACCAAGTATTTGCGGACCCATGTTCATATGACATTTTTGTCTTATTTTTGGCTAAGGAATCTCCCCTTAAGCAATGGCATATATTTTTTGAATCACCCTGTTCGTTGGGTGTTCTTTAAAAACATGTTAATATTTTTGGACTCATTAAACGGTGGGTTTAAAATGAAGGTACTGATATAAATAAAAAGAAAATGGTACGAAAAAATAAGGCTTAAAAATCCAATACACTAATAAAAAAATTGACGTTAAATTCTTTCACAGTGTTTAAAAATTTGAGGCAAATTTTTGGCTCTCTTCCCAATAACACCTAATTCAATAAAACTTTCTGCAATCCCTATATCAAATAATAATTTTGATGGAAGGTGCTACAACTTGACTAAAAGATAACTTAAATCTGTAAAAAATTCAAAAAGTTATTGAAGATTAAATTGGATCAAACTTTTGTTTGTCCCGCATTTTTTTTGTCCAGGAGTCTATTAGGGTAAAATTTGCCATATTTTAAAAGGTAAATATATCTGGTTTTTCATGTAAGGGTCCCAGAAAGGTATGAAGTGTAAAATAATAATAATAAAAAAATCCGGTAAAAACAATATTAAGTCTACTTCATAGGTATACAGTGCATTCCAATTATAACCGAGCCAACCCCTAAAATTTCGTTATTTGAACACCTATAAAAAAATCTCGAAACACGTTAATAGTTGCATTTTTCTGTCAAAATTTGCTTGTCAAGGGTAATCCCCTCCCCCAACCAACATAAACTTCAAAAGTTTAAATTAGAGAAAGGGGGTCAAGTAATACCTATATTAAGGGGTTTAAATTCCGTCTTTAACAGACTTTTGATTTTTTAAATCGGTTTAGTAGTTTCCGACAAAATGTACCTAAATGTCTGGTGTCTTTAGCCTCTGTAACTTTTTAAACTAAAATTTTGTTTGCGGTTACATTACTTATGCAGTATTTTATAAATCCAGTTGTTTTCTGTTACTTCCGGTTTAGTCGGAAATGATCCTAACTTTCCTATTAAAAATGGGATACCCGGTATATTTTTAATTATTTGAATGGACAATTTCAAAGTACATTGACACTCTATTGGCTACTTTTTGACATCTAACCTATAAATATTATTAATATTAAATTAGCGTTCCACTAATGCAATAAAACTGTAAATTTGGGGCAAGAGAGTCACGAAAAATGGATGTAACTATTTGATTTGCTGTGGCTACTTTGTCCAAAATTTAATGTTTTCTTTTATTTATGGCCCTCTGGATTAAAAATTAAAAACTAAAAATATTTAGAGGTTTTATGTCAAAAACTAGCACAACAGTGCCATCATACATTGAAATTATACTTTTTATTTAAATTAATAAAAATGTACAGGGTGTCCCATTTTAAAAAATAAAGTATAGGTCGCTTTTGGCTTAACCGAAAATAACCGAAAACAACTGACTTCACAAAATATTGCACATTTAGTTGATATATCTACATACCATTTTATTTTAATATTTTAAAAAATTATAAAGTTACAGGGGCTGAAGACACCAAATATGTAGGGTTCGTTTTCTCGGAAACTACTTAACCAATTTTAAAAAACTAAAGTATGTTAAAGATATAATTTTAAACGCTTTAAAATAAGGTATTACTTGACTCCTTTCCCATTTAAACTTTTTGACGTTTGTGTAGAAGGGAGAAGATAACCCTGGGCAAGTAAAGTTTAACAGAAAAATGTGTTCCCCTAAAAATAAAAATTGACCTATCTCAGAATTTTTCCATAAGTGTACAAATAGCGGAATTATAGGGGGTGGCTCGTTTTCATTGGAATGCACTGTATATTTTAAGATTTTAATTGATTTATTTTCATTTAAAGAGGCTGTATTCAGTTATAGATTATTTACGAAATTACCTTACCTCATTTATTTAAATATATATATTTTTTTAATTTCACACCGATAAAATGTGCAAATCATATACTAAATATTATGCAATTATTTAAAGATATTTTAATCGTATTACAAAATATTAAGAAAAAGATTTTTCTTTTTCGCCAAAAGAACAACAAATGCAATAAGTTATTGTCTTAATACTATAACAATAACGTTACCTTAACATTATTTTTGTATAAATTAAATAAAATATTTTATTACTTAAGTTCAAAAGTGACGAATAAATGTGGTTGTATTGCAATATAAGATCTAAAAATACCTACAACGTAATAGCTTAGCAATAAAACATCCGCAAGGATATAAATCTACAAGTTTAATTTCTCTAAGGAAAACTATCAATTTAAAACATGTCCTCTATCTGTAGCAGAAAGCTGCGCCGTTCAATAGTAACTATGTTATTCAAAAAAAAGTTATAAATCGCCGGGCGGGACATAGGAAATCCCATGTAATTTTTAATGGGGTCAATTATTGGCTCCCCTAATTATTTTAGAGAAAATTCTATTGAAGTTTATTGAAGAGCATGCAAATCTACGTCCATGGTAAAAACTTTAGATTTTTCGGTTAACCCGTTTGCTAGTTAGATGCTAATATATTTTTAAAAATTGTTACATTATTATCGCCTCATATTTATGAACAACAATAAAAATACCAGTTAGCGTGACATAACGTTGTCATTTTGAAATTTAGTGCTTTATTATTATCAAAAAATCGTAGAGCGAAGAGATTAACCATGAGTTATACTACTGAAGAAAAAGTATTGATGATTAAATGGTACTATCAAGGAAATAGTTACCAAAAGGTGTCAGACATGTTCGCTGCTCAGTATCCGAATAGACCGATACCCGGAAAATCAACAGTCGATAGGACTATCAAAAAATTTGAGACCAAAGGCACAGTGATAAATAACTGCAGATGTGAAGCTAGGGAGTATCAAAGAGAAGAAAATGAAGAGATGATAGAGACTTGGAAATTTTATTGCACGTGGAAGAAAATGAAGGGAAGGTGAGTACAAGGAAACTTCAGGATATCATAGAAAAAGATCAATCAACAGTGCTCAAGAGCTAAGGAATCGAGATGCAATACGACGGCAGGAATTTTGTTTTTGACATGATGGAAAGGGCAAACATGGACAGGGAATTAATAAGAAACATTTGTTTTACTGATGAGTGCACATTTACGTTAAACAGTGAACACAATCACACGAAACCGAAACTGATATCGGAAGTTGTCATGCGCGCTTGACTAACTTCCTGTTCGCGGCAATGCTCTTTTAATTTGAAAATTATGAAAAAATAATAACGTTTTTGGTAAATTATTAAAACAAAATAACTATTCAGTGTTTTTATTTCATATCCCTATATTATGCAGAATAATCATAAAAGGCCCCAAATTTTAATACATTAAGGTGTTTTTTACTTGGCGACGTGAGTTTTGGTTTCGGCCAAAACTGAAGTCACGGCCGAACATTCGGTTAAGTTTTTGGCCGAAAAACAGTTTCGATCTAACCCTGGTAAAAATAAGTGGCTTCTACCTTGCAACCTATTACCTATGATAAGCAAAGAATAATAATATTTTTAACATTTTTAAACATCTTTTAAGACTTTCCATAACGGTAATAAAATTCCTACTTTAAAGAGTAATTAATTACGAGAAGCTTTCATATAGGCAAAAGTAAATGTAATAAATTGGACAATGGCAACTTATAAACAGTAACTCAGGTGCAAGAAATGTCGGAAAATATAAATTATGGCATTTTCAAGCCGTAAGGAGTCTTTAAAATAGTAAGGCAACATAGCTATAAATAAAATTAAAAGAAAATTAATTTTAAAATTGTGTTGTGTTTTTTAAGAAAGCAGTAAAGAAAACCAAACGTAAAATATACTAAGCGTTTTAGTGGAATGTAAAATATACTAAGCGTTTTAGTGGAATGGAAAAATAAGGTAGGTGAAGAATATAAAAAACGGCAATATATTTTTGCACTATACAGGGTGTTTTCTAATTGCGGCAACAAAAATTAAGGAACGTTATTCTTAGCAATTTTCTTGAGAAAAAGTTTATATAAACATGAGTCCGCAAATTTTTCGTTCTTTAGATACAGAGTGTTAAACTTTTTAAAAAACTATAATTTTCTTAAACATTTTTTTTTGTAATATTTGGTAAACTTGATATAAATGTTATTTAATTAGCATTTGTTTTTGTTATTACATATTTCCTAATAAAGAGTTTTTAAAAGAAAAAATGCCTCAAAGTTCTTTGTATGGTCCAGGATTATGTAGTTTAGCGGATTTTTTTCTGCAAAACTAAGACACAAAAAAGTTGTACTTTTAGGTTTTTCATCCGGAAAAAAATTTAAAAGTTTCAAAAAGTAAGTTTTGTACATTTTTTTGTCAATATTATTAGCTGATGCATCCCACGCCGCCACTGGTCTCACAAATTAAAATTAGTTTGATGCTAAATTTACTTCCTAATTTTACTAACACCACCAGCCAAATTTAATTAAAAACAGATAATGCATATTTAAAATATTATTGAAAATCCGTTTTTTACTTGAAAGTTTAACACCCTGTATTTTAGAAACAAATCATTTTCGGATATATGTTTATATGAACTTTTTATGAAATTTGCTCAGGAATATGCTCTTAATTTTTTTAGCACAATTAGGAAACACCCTGAATATAGTTATTGAAAGGTTAGATTGTGGTGAAAAGTGAGTTAAAGGTAGCACTTTAGAGAAAAACATAGCCTAACCTAATTTTACTTCATATATAGAAATATGCCTCACCATGCGCACTTGGTAATAAGCACATGGACAAATTGTCAGATGTTTGCAAATTATTTACCTTAAAGTAATTTTATCACAGATATGACGAGTAAAGTTAACAATTTGGACATTAAATGTAAGTAGATCAGAAAACACTTTCTCAAAAAAAAAAACAGTGGTGCAAGCGGCTTTGTTTACCTATATTTATTTAAGTTTTTTTGTAAATTTTTAGGTAGTTTAAAGTTTTAATACAACCTTTTTTGTACGACCGGGCATAAAATACAATTTTACGCTCCCATTTGAGGGCGTAAAATTGCATTGTTGCGCTCTAGGGCAAAAAGTATTAAAAACGCTCCGCATTTATAAATGAGGGCGTAAAATTGCACTTTACACCCTGGAGCAAAAAAGTATCAAAAACACCCGCATTATAAAATTTAAAAAACAATAACATTTTTTTTTGGTAAAACAAGAATTTATTAAATTAAACATATGTTAAAAGTATACTGAATAAAATTTAATAATTTTGGTGTTTAATACTAATCTATATACAACAAAAATAAAGAAAAAATGACTATAGAAAATGCTTCTATATTAATTTCGGTCGTACAAAGATATTGTTTGCAACTCTGGCGTAAAAAACTTTTACGCCCACAGCTGATTGTTGCCTGTAAAAATGATATTTTATGCCCTTGGTTCAAAAATAACTATTTCATGTACTTTTATTTCATTTGCAGTTTAAAAATATCTACTTTTATAAAAAAATGTTTTTCTTTTTTTATACCTGACCATATTTCTTACACCATATTGGCAATATGTCCATTTACACATTTTTTTCTTTAAATGGGTAAAAAATATTCTGGAATCTGATAGACACAGTTGTTATTCGATGTGTTGTTGGCCGGTCTCGTATTCGTGAAGATTGCTCCTCGTAGTTTCTTAAGAGTAGTTTTAGTTATCACTTGAAAACGGTTAGGAGATAGATACCCCCGAAATGTCGTGTAGCAGTTAAAAAATAAAGACAATGGAAGTCCGAGAAAGTAGTATTATTGAGAACCTCGTCTTAAAGTCGGTTAAAAAGAAAATGCATTGTTCTTGGTTGAATTCTGTAGAAAAAAAAAACTAAAATCTACACTCTAAACATTGTCCGTACCAGAACTAACCATGAAGCCCCAATGTGACAGTTTTGCACGGCGATTCAAACCAATTAAGTTACGGGTTTGAGTACTTTTACTGTAATCTCCTCTCAGACCAATTTTTGTGACTTTTTGTAGGTTTTAAATATGTTAATCTTTATCGTGGAATAATTGCCGGGTCAAATTATTTAACATTACGTTGTTTAAAATAAAAATTGCTTAAAGGTGGGCATTTTGTATTCAGTTACCTTTTTACAAAAAAAAAAACTTTAATTTAATATGTGTTCAAAAATGCTGCTTTTTATGATACTGGTTATTTTAATTATATATTTTTACATAGTTTATTTTACAATTTATCCAAAACCCGGTAATATCTTAGGCTGGTCGCCAACACAGGCAGTTGTGGTCGACACAGGGTGTAAAAGTTATTATTTTATTTTAGTTATTCTTACATATTTTATTTATTAATAATAAAACATATTTTTAACAAACAGTATTAAAAGGTTTTTTTTTAATGTGGGAAATCGAAGTATGCTAACGTATTTGTCTTAAAACGTAAAGGGAGCCACTCTGTATCTCGCAAAATTTTCGACTAAGGTAAGTTATGTTAGACCATTGTATTTTGGCCCAAGAACTCTATGGCAGCATTTTGTACAGACCTTTTAGAAACACCCTGTATAGTTTTCGAAGATGACACATAACCCGCCATTTTATTCGAATTAAAAAAAAACATGTGATAGTAAAAAAAAGCTAATGTCAGATTTTATAACTTTTAAATTACTTACTAAAACTTTTACTGTCACCGTTAACAAATAATTTCCGGTTATACCGGAAGTGCCACAGAAACTGACTTTCGAAAGTAAAGAACTTTAATTATTCAAATGGAAAGCACGACCTTAAGCCCCAGGGTCGTATTTAGGGGAGTGGGGGAGGGGTTTAAACCCATGAGTAACAAAGGAAATTTGTATGGAAGAGAACATTTTGTAGTAGAAAAATCAGTTAAATAGAAGTATTTCAAAAGTACGTATCTTTTTTTTGCTCTTCAAAAGTGTTTGACAAAAAAAAATTTAGGAAGAAAAACAATGGTGTTTGAAATGAAGACCTTCTCTGACATTTTCTCATACCAAATTTCATGGCGCTTAGACTCCTTCCTCCCTCCCCCATAAAAAAAAAAAAAAAAACATTAAAAAGGTATATACAGGGTGTAATTTAATTGATGGCTAAAAATACAGGGGATGATTCCTAAGCTCATTTTAAAAAGAAAAGGTTATATGAACATATGTCCTAAACATTTTAATTTTTAGGCTACAGGGTGTTGAAGTGTTTAGAAAAATTTCTGTTCTTTAACATAACTTTAAATCTCTTTTAGCTATTTTTATAAAATTTATCATGCACCTACTAAGCATCAATAGGCTTCTTTTAATGTAGATTTTTAAAAAATTATTATTACCAGTGGCGTTGGTACGGGATGTACACTGAGCATTTTCAAAAAAGCATGGTACGCCATTGATTTTTTAAAAACCAAAAATTATTTTTAAAATTTCCATTTATTTTACAAGAAATTTGACCTTTTTAACGTTCTTTGTCAGATGCACCGTTTTTGCGTAAAAAATAAAAACCGTTTTTGATGCATTTTTGGTATAGCGAAATTATTCTTAACTAGTAGGCAAGTGGCCTATTTTTAGATTTTTATGCGAAAGCCAAAGGATCAAATTTGTTGCAAAATAAATGAATATTTGGAAAATTATTTCAATTCATAAAAAAGCAATAGCGTACAATGTTTTATTTATTGAAAATTTCCACTATTTATCCCATACGGACGCCACTGGTTAAAATATTTAAAAATATTATACGTTTAAAAAATCTATTTGTGCTTAGTAGGTTTGTGGCAAATTTTAAGAAAATATCTTTAACAGTTTTAAAGTCATGATAAAAAAAACTTTTTCTTAAACTTTAACACACTGTAGCCCAAAAGTTAGGAGGTTTAGGACATATGATCATATGAACTTTTCTTTTAAAATAGGCTAAGGAATCACTCCCTTGTATTTCAAGCCATCAATTAAATTTTACCCTGTATACGTCCCTGTTAAACCCTAAACTTTAAATGTAATAATTATTATTTTTTCATTTTTTAATAATAAAGTCCTATGTTTAAATCCCATAGTTTTTAAAGTATTAATAGTAAAATGCTAGGCTGCCTTGAAAATAGAGAAAAATGTATTCTATCACGTCAATAAACCAACGTGTGTTACGATCGTTTTTTAAAAATGTACAGGGTCCGTCACGACGAGTTGAGTCGACAAGTATATAGGAAACGCCTAGGAATATTTTCTGAAAATTTATATAGGAGGGTAACTGAAAGAGCTCTCTTCAACAAAAATATTTTCAACTTTCGACAACTTCCGGTTATACAGCCAAAGCCAACTGACATTTTTGAGTATCCTAATAAAGATAGAAATATTTCGTTTTTCCACTTTATACGCAAACCGTTCATTTTAAATATAGGGTTGTAATTATAAAAGTGCCCTTCTTTTGTAGCGTAGAATCCATTGGCGAAGAAAAAAATAAGGTTGACATTTAAAAAATGAAGTTTTGAGTTTTCAAAATATCAGAATACGGTGTTAATTTTGGGCACCTTGTATATTTTTTTTTTTTGATAATTTTCATGTGAGTGGTAAGATATGGATCTTATTTATCCAAAGTCAGAAAATATTTAGCCTATCTTGTTTGAATTTCAAGAAATTGTTATTTTTGTCTAAGGTTGCATCTGTCAAATATTTCGAAAAAACTGAAATAGCTGCAAAATGGCTAGATCTAGGTGTATGATGTTTTATACAAAGTTATATTAAAATTTAACGTAGATTCCAAAATTCAATAAAAATAGGACATTCCATTTAAAATAACGAAGTTGATGTCTACTTCTGGTATAACCGGAAGTTGTAGAGAGTTGAAAATATCTTTGTTAAAGAGAGCTCTTTCAGTTACCCTCCTATATAAATTTTCAGAAAAATATTCCTAGGCGTTTCCTATATACTTGTCGACTCAACTCGTCGTGACGGACCCTGTACAAATAATTAAAATCTAGAAGGTAACTTCTTTTAATTAAGATCCACTGTATATTCCTAATTAATTTAAGTTTAATGAAAACCATCGTTATAATTGTAATAAAATTAATTTTTATTAAATAAACCATGCAATTTGCTATTGCGTTTAATTTTTGAAAAGACGAATTATAATGGATGGTAATTATGTGGGTACACACCAAAAATTAAATTAAAAGTACAAAAAAATAAAACAAATAAAAAGATAATTAAAAATCGACGTTTCGATGGCAAATCTGCCACCGTTGTCAAGATAAATTAAATACACATAATAAAAATAAATATTAACTATTATTAAGGTTTAAAATTTTATTTTTTTATCTTTTAGGATATTTTGAAATCGCTTTGACATTAAATGTCAAATATTTGTCGTCGATTTTTAATTACCTTTTTACTTTTTTATTTTTTTGGTTTTTTAGTACTTTTATTTTAATTTTTGGCGTGTACCTAAATAATTAACATCCATTAAATGAATTCGCCAAACTACAGAACATGTCTTCAATAGAAGAATTATAAACAAGATAATGTAAAATAAATTATAACTATAATTTTTAACCCTATTATCCAACCATGCTCATTTTCTCAATCAAAAATGGAAAATGATTATAAAAGACAAATTTTGGCAGTGATAAAAATCTCAAGGAAGCCTATTATACGCATAAAGGAATCTTTTTAATAAAGGATATAGGAAATATGCCTTAAAAAAGCGACCACAGATAACAAAAAACGAAATTAAAAAAGCCATTTTTTGCAACATTATCACCATTAAAAGAGAAAGAGCGAGAAGAAGTGATGGTAAAAAGATGTTTTTCTACTTTTTAATTTTAAATAAATTAAAAGCAAACGTATTTTTTTACTTCTTGACAGCCACGAAAGCTTACGTTCTACAGTATCGTTTGTGTCAACAAATAAGGGACAGTTTATAGCCATAAGACTAATAGATTTTAAGATATTTTTATATCATAATCATTAAGAAAGAAAAAGAAAGAAGTGATGGTAAAATGGTGCTTTTTTAGGCGGTTTATAGCCACAAGACTGATAGATTTTGGGATATTCCGATATCATCATCATTAAGAAAGAAAGACAGAGAAGTGATGGTAAAAGGGTGTTTTGTTTTGATTTTGAAAAACATCCTAAAAGGGTTGTTTTGCTGCTTTTTAATTTTAAATAAAAATTAAGCCAACGTTTTTTTACTATTTGACAGCCACAAAAGCATAAAGCTTAGGTTCTAAGGTATCGTTTGTGTCTTAAGCGAATAAGAGGCAGTTTATTGCTACAAGACTGATAAAGTTTAAGATATTTTGATATAGTTATCATTTAAAAAGAAAAAAAAAGGTAATAGTAAAAAGATGTTTTGCTGCTTTTTAATTCTAAATAAAATAAAAGCTAATGAATGAATAGCTGTGTAACGTCATTCTTAATCCATCATAGTGGCGGACTGGTTATTTTTAATGCACCCCCATAATATGGGTATCAAATAAAAGGGCTTACTGAGAGTAACTAGAAAAATAAAGTCGCGTCGTCTCAATCCAATATGGTGAATTAGTTGTTTTTAATGCACTCCTATAATATGGGCATCAAATAAAAGGGCTTGCTGAGTGTAACTAGAAATATAAAGTGACGTCACTCCAAATCCAATATGGTGAACTTTCAAAAATGGCGGATTACTTATTTTTAATGCACCTCCACAATATGGGTACCCAATCAAAAGGCTTGCTAAAACTTACTCGACGTCATTCTAAATGGATCATGGCACAATATTTAAGATGGCTGACCATACCACCCCCATAATATGGGTATTAAATAAAAGGGCTTACTGAGAGTAACTAGAAAAATAAAGTCGCGTCGTCTCAATCCAATATGGTAAATTAATTGTTTTTAATGCACTCCTATAATATGGGCATCAAATGAAAGGGCTTGCTGAGTGTAACTAGAAATATAAAGTGACGTCACTCCAAATCCAATATGGTGAACTTTTAAAAATGGCGGATTACTTATTTTTAATGCACCTCCACAATATGGGTACCCAATCAAAAGGCTTGCTAAAACTTACTCGACGTCATTCTAAATGGATCGTGGCACAATATTTAAGATGGCTGACTAATTAGTTTTAATGCATTTCTACAATATCGGTATCAAATGAAAGGGGTTGCTAGGAGTAACTCGAAAGAAGTGACATTTTTCCAAATCTAACATGGCGGAACACCCAAGATGGCGGACTTTTAAAATGCACTTCTAGAATATAGGTATAAAATAAAACGGATTGTTAAGAGATACTCAAAAACCAAAGTGACATCAATCTACAGCCAACATGGCGAAACACCTAAGATGGCGGACTAGTTGTTTTTAATGCATTTCTACAATGTATATCAAATGAAAGGGCTTGCTGAGAATAAGTCCAAAAATAACAGAACATCGGTATTAATCCAATATGTCGGTCTTCTAAAGATGGCATACTAGTTATTTCTAAGGCACTTCTATACAGGCTGTCCGGAAAGCTAAGGTCAAAAATGATAGGGGTGATTGAGTGTGGCAAAATAATGTTAGTACTTTATATAAAAAAAGATTTAACGCGCTTTGTTAGGGAGTTATTGGCCTTAAAATTTTGAATAAAAAAATGTATTTCATTTATAATTTTTAAACGGTTGCCATAATATTAATGATTTTATGCTTTATTTGTTTTCTGGGAGATTAAATTTAAACACAATATTATTTGGCTTTTCTCCAGAATAAAATTAAAAGTTTATTTAACATTTTAAGAAAACTAAAACTTCTATACATTATGAAGAACTATTGTGCACTTACACAATATAATAAAAGCTATTATTATTTTAAAAGAAATAAATTAATGAAATATTTAATATTAAGTTACTTACAATACCAAGGTTTCAATCTATTAAACGTAGGAGCTTTGATAGTAAGTATTGGAATTCATCCAAAACTTGAATTTTTAACTAATATTTGAATAAAAAATAATTACGTTGGCTGAAGAGTCATATTTAGAAATCGGGGTTGTCAAAATCATATACAAATTATTGGATTTATGCACATTTAAACGACTGCGTGGGTAATTGAGGTGGTTAATGTGTGTGGGTAATAGCTGTGGGTAATAAGCCATATTACCCTTTTAAAAAATAATAATAATGTATACAATATTTACCCGTCGTAAAAAAAACAAATTAAACAAATTTACGTAACTTTTTTTTATTTGGCAAGGGGTCTTTGATAAAGAATATAATTTTCAACATCTTTTCTGTTGACTACTACATAGAAAAATGCGTAGTTTTCGGCCTAACCTCAAAAACTCAAAAGGGGATGTTTTTACTCCCGTTCTCAAAAAACGCACTTCTCTTAATGATAGTACTCCGCGGTTTTGTAATATTTAGGGGTCCATTGACCATATGAAATAATTAAACTCCTGTAACGCTGTAAACTATTTACACTATTTTTTTGTACATAATCAATAGCCTATTAAAAACTAGTTTTAAAATAAGCTTTTGTTTAAATGCACTAAAATAATAAAATTATCTTCAAAGCGTTGGCAAGCGTTTATATCAATTCATATGATATAAACGCTTGTTGCGAGATTTACCTCAGTAAACCAATGATCTGAAAAATAAAGCGGATAGCTAATAGAAAATGTTCCCCATATATTTTCAATAGACCTGCGCACGAATTTTTGACCCCACACTGGAGAGTTGCTGTACACCTTTGCACATGCGCAGTTCTCATAAAAGTTAGTGTTTTTCAATTAAAATCCAATATAGTGTTGGCAACATTGACAAAATTTGCAGTATTTTAATAAATATAGTGGTTGGAACACTGAAAATGTTTACCTACATAGCAACAGGGCCACACTCATGATAATTTGGGATTTTCCGATTGTAAACGCCAGGTAAAATTGACGCCGTCAGCCGCCCAAAAACCAACCTCTCATCTACGGTCGACCGTTATTAGTCATTTGCAGAGGCGCACCCACATGTTTGCCGCCCGTAGGCTATTTTATTTTCGCCGCCCCTTCTTCTTTTTCCTTCAGAAATATTTTTGAAGAGCAAAAAAACGTCTGCCGCCCCCTAAAAATGCCGCCATAGGCTTCAGCCTACTCAGCCTTTTGGTAAAGGCGCCACTGGTCATTTGGTATTTCGCTAAGCACAAATGAAAGGACATTTGTGCTTAGCGAGTCTTCCTGTTTTTCAGTGGTGTTTTTAACTTTTGTTTATTTTAGTTTTGATAAACCAAAACTAAATAATGAGGTATTGTATAGTGTTGTTTTGCAGAAATTGGAAGGTTTTTTCTTGTAGTTTTGACTGCAAATATGAGATCAGTCAAAAATTTTCTAAGATCACGAACGTTTGCAAACGACCAGAGGCAAAGGTGATAACTTGGTCAAGTCAAATGAGGCAACGGCGTTTACAAATGGCACAACACGCCAAGTTTAACTGAACGAAAACTGCTACGGCAGCGAAAGTGAAATAACAGTGTATAAATTGAGTCCTCAAACTAGTTACACCAAAATTAATTGGTTTTATGATAAAATAAATCAAATACCAATAGATTTAGTTTTGTTGTGTCAAAGTAGTTTTAAGAAGAAAGATAATAACGCAAAAATATCGTGCAGTTTTAAGGTTTAGTCAAAGAGGGTCCAGCAAAAACAAAATTCAAGTTGAGATTAGTGCTTCAAAGCACTCTCGTATACTAAATTATACAAGACAAAAAAAGTACCCAATATCTAAACCGGTTTAATTTTTAGGGACTCTATGGAAGACGAGTACAAACTTAAAATAAAATATTTAAATATGTGTATATATCCAAGAAACAAAATTAGGTAATTGTCTAGAAAGTTGCGGCCACTCTGATTTTGACGAAATTTGCTATACCTTGTTTTTTGGGGCGCTGATCACGAATCTATTTTTTTTTCGGAAACGGTTCGATCTTGAGATATTCGTCATCATGGCCAAACTGTTCTTATTTTTACTTTAATTCCCTTTTTTTGCACTAAGTTACTGATGTAACACTAAATTAGCACACAATATTTTATTTAACTATAAAAACCCTTTTTAAAACATGTTTTTCTTATTGGTTTTTAGCCTTTCTTTATTAATATAAAAGTTTGCTTTAAATTAAGTCGCCATGTCTGAAACCATTATACATATAGGTGTATGCATGGTTGTAGCGTTTTAGGGGTAAAAGATTTGGAATTTAATGAAAAAACGTGTAAAATAACTAAAAAAGGTTTTTTTTAAAAGATGTTTATATAATATTGTGTGCCTGTTAGGTGTTATATCAAGAATTTTGTGCAAAAAGAAGGCGGAATAGAGTGAAACTAAGAATTGAATTTCAACTTTGATGATGAATATCTCAAGAACGAAACGTTTCCAAAAAAAAGTCGTGATTAGCGCCCCAAAAACCCTCGTTTACCAAATTTCCAAACCCGGTCCTGTTGTTTGTTTTCCGCTAGTCTGTAAATTTTTAGTGCGCATGCCCACAAGTGTACTGCGCAGTGCCCACGTAGGGGTTATTGTCACTTTTGCTGTATTTATCCTTATTATTTTTCAGATCAGTG
>JACEGR010011135.1:0-16073 GCA_014170235.1 Listronotus bonariensis | reverse complement strand
TCCTACGACCACTTGTGAAAATAGCAAATAGCACACTGGTTTCATGCATAGAAAATGCGTTATATCACACTAGTGTTGCAAAGTACTTTACAGCACTAGTGTTCCAAAGTACTTTACAACACTCGTGTGATATATATTATGATGTCATTCTAAAAACTGCTATTGGTTTTGCAAGTAACATATTTATTGTAGTGACAGTTAAAAATACTTTTTACTTACCTTAAACAGTAGAACCCAAATTAGCGAAAATAATTTTATTGACGTTAAGTTACTACACAGTATAAGCTTTCTTCTAATATTAAAAGAGTAATAATAAAATTTCTGAAAAATAAAAACATAAACAAAAATAGACATAACCACAAAAACAACTTTCACTGACTGCTTGCTCAGTGGCACAGTGTTGTCAGGTAAGTAGATCAAATTAAAAATCTCCCTTCTACCTTTGAGCACGCACTTTATAGAGGCAGCCTTGTCGCTTGACCGTTCGACCTAAAGCGCCAGAGAAAAAAAGCCTATGAGATCAAATTCCTTCTCTCTTTCTTCGTGTACTCAAACAACTAGTTAAATCTTTTTTTTAATCCCTAATTAAACCTAAGGCTAATACACACTTTATGAATCCACTTTCTTTTATTCATTCATAAATAGAATCAGACTCTTCCGACGTTGCCAAATGCTTTCCATAAATGCTTTCCATATTTTGCATGGTAACTGACGTTTAGTAGTAGTTTTTTTCTTACTTTTAGGACTTTAGGTTATGCATTTACAATTTTCATATTTTTTATATTTTTCTTAAAAATATGAGGAAAAACTGTAATTTTTACTTAATTTTACATGTGATGTTCAGTTTCATTAACTCGTTTTACCAATTTTACCCCACCCAGCACCCCTTTTCACTCCCCGGTCCCGTAAGTTTGTTTACTAATGTTTTTTAAAAACGGAATATTTTGGATATGCGCCACTTACGTTTTATTTAGAAGAGTGTCTAAAATATGTAAGTATCGATAATTTTTAAAAACCCTTATAATAGCAGAAAACCGTATTAAACTATTACCGTTATTACCTAACAAAACCATACAATTTTTATTAAGTGAGGGCCTTTTTAAATTCCAAAATGATAAAAGTTATATAATGCTTCTAGGTAGGTGATTTTCGATGTAAAAATATTGTCAAAACAGTATAATATGTCAGTGAGGAGAAGTACATATCACACTAGTGTTGCAAAGTAAATATCACCCTAGTGTTGCAAAGTTCTCAATTGTTTTTTATTTTTTCTGAACAGACAAACTTTAATTTTTTTTTGGTGCATAATTTGTGGTCGTAGGAAAAATAGTGTACAGTACTCGTGTGAAAATGACTTTCTTACACTCGTGGGTTTGTCGCACTCGGCTAACGCCTCGTGATACAATATTCCCACTCGTGTGAAATTAGTCATTTTCCACACTTGTAATGTAATATACTATTTTCGGTTTTACAGATGCTTTTATTTTTATTTAACTGTCAAATTTTTAATAGTAGTCCAGGAGCTATGAGTCATGCTCATTGTATGTCTAAGGCAATAGTATATTGTTTAAAAATATTTTTCGGAATGAATTAAAACTCACAACTTATGAGATTAGTAGCCTCCGAGAAATATGCAAGTTTATCATCACATATTATATGGCAGTATGGTTTACTTCGACTTCAACGACTTTTGCTAGGGAAGATGATTTTTATGCAAAAAAGTAATTTGATACTGTGAACACCCTGTATAGGGGGTATATGGGTTATAATAGTTTTAATTATTTATTTAATTATTTCGGCATTAAAGATATCACATCCAAAAATTAAAACAAATAATCGAAAATATAGTGCAAGGTTTTTTGTAATTAAACAATAACAGAGTCTAGGTCATATTATTTTATTCAGGGTCAACAACGTGCTAAGTCACTAAAATACTAAGTTCAACTTGGTATATATACAGAAATTGTCCTAATAATGAGAGAGAAAAAAGTTATAAAAATATTAGATAAGAAGTAGGTAGTAGAAGTGAAGTCAAGTAGAAAGTTAAAGTTTTAGTTAACCCCGTACGGGCTACCCCGAGTGGGGGTATGCCCGTACAAAATTACGAAGTTAAGTTAGTTCCCGTAGTTTAGTTAAAAATATCAAGATAGTTTTATTGTCCACCGGTCTCATGGTCCAAAAGTTCCATATGGTACATTTGCCCAGTGACGTCAAAGAGCCCTCTATGTATTCAAAACCAACGTCACAATACAAAGCAGTAAATTCGGAAATATCAACTGCAACTCCTAAAAAATGAAGAATCACCTATGGAAATATTTGTCTGAAACATTAGCCGTTATATCTTTAATTAATGGTTGTATAAAAAATGAGGTAAAAGAACAAACTATTGTAAATTAAAAAATCAAAATGGTTTTAATATGAAATCCAAAAAATTTGAGATAAGACAAGCAGAGTTTAAAGGATTTTTTCGGAAAGATATGAATGATTTTTATACAAAGATTCTATGTTTATTTTCAAGACGTGTAATTTACCTTATGAATTTATGAAAAAAATGTAAACTTTTGGCTTCTTTATAAAGTTTTTTGATAAATTGACTGTGGCTAATGGTGTTGCGGAACGTGGGGTAGCGTTGATCGAAAATTACAATACGTGTTTTACAAAAAATGAAAAACAATTGCAATACTTATTACTTGTTATCGGAAAATATAGAAAAAAACTTTAGAATTGTAATAAAACTACTTTTATGTCACAAAGTTAAAAGAAAAATTAATAAATATAATATATTGTTGAAAAAATTTTAAATTCATTGAAAAATTAAGAAACGATAGTGTTAGAAATTTGAACAGTTAAATAAAAGTATTTGTGAAACCAAAAACAAATTTGGAATAAAAAAATTATAGAACTTTACGAAAAAACTTAATAATTCCGTCAAGAAATGGAAAAAAAATAAAAATATTATAAATTATATTTTAATGCTGCATAACCTCGAAACGCGTCGGTTTGTCGAAAAATTTTAAAAGGGCTTTTTGTAGAGGGTTCAATTTTATTTAAAAAAGTAATTTGGTTTAGCCTTTTTGATGAACCATTAAAGAATTCTTAACTACAAAAAAACCAAGCTTCTCCATGGTATACATATAGGAAATTAAGAATTATTATGCGAGATTTCTTAATATTTATATTAAGGATTGTGGCTTTCACAGAATTTCTCATATCATTTCCAAAAATATTTTTAATATAATAAAGGAAAAAAAGTGTTTTTTTTTCAAATGATCTATTTTATATACTTCATATGTAATTGACACGTGCCAGATGGACAGTATCATATAACTTTGGCTGCTGTTGTTAAGTTTCTGTGAGTCAATTCATAACAAGGACATTAGGGTTCTTTGACGGTATAGATCCACATAGTCGAAATTACTGGCGGGTGTGAAATAAACAACCCTAAAGTTGTTTTATTTTACTATAAACTGTGAAAATGATTTCACGAAAGATTAATTGTTTTTTATTAAATTATTATTTAAAACGACTAAACATATAAAACACGCTGTTTAAACTAAATAATGTTTGGTACAAAACGTATTTGAAAAAAGGTCTTTCTTTGCGGAATCGAAATATTTAAAGGTCAAAGTTTTTAAGAAATACAGGATGCAGTGTCGGTCTTAGCACTATCGGCGTCCTGGGCGAGATTTCTGCGTCGCCCGTAAAGCGTAGTTAAAACCCATGCAGAAAAAGGCAATATTTCCTTAAAATAACATTATTCCAGCGCTCTTCGTTTTTGATATTAAAAAAAAACATTTTTTTTTCGTTTTTAATAACAGGGAGGGGTTTTTTGGTTGGGATTATAGGGTAGAGGCTAACGGCAAGAGTTAAGATACGTGTTCCGTTTCTTTTTTAGTGTTTGGTTTAATGTCTCAATCAAATCAACGCTAACTTGATTGGTTTAGATTTAGAAGATACATGCTGATTCTTAAAATTCGTCGATTTTTATTATGTCTTATTACTCGGTCATTTGTGTAGATTTAAACAACCTTTAAATGCAAAAGCTTTATAATTTTTTACCTAAAATCCAGTGGCCTACTAAAAATAAGTATAAATGTTTTAATTTTTGAAATATAACAAACTTGCATTTTTAAAATAATACCTTGTATCTAAGTATATCAAAAAATTTCTTTTTTCTTGAAATTATGTACAACAATATGTATAGATCTTTTCAAGGATGTTCAATGTTCCGTCACATTATGTGACGTCATATCGAAATTAGGGCACGTCGTATATTGTGACATACATTACACCAAATAAAAAAATTGACGTTTTAATTTTGACGTTAGAATATTTATTAAACTGCTTTATTTGAGTTATAAAACTTGAAACTCATGGGAATTAAAATATTTATAACTTACATTAAATACCGCTCTCACGGGTAATAGAGTTTACCTTCTTTTTCTCCATATCCATTTGAGAATACTTTACCATTTTCAAAATAAGAGCTTGTTCGGCTTCTGCATATAGTTGCAGCATATTTTTTCAATAACGACGTATATTAACTAAACTAACACTTTACAGTAATCGTATATTAAAATCACAAAAGAGCACCTAATATTCAAAATTGTTTTGAACAACTTACGCTGCACGAATAATTTGCGTTCACAATAAGAAAAAAAAGATAAAAAAAAAACAATGTTGCAGTTAAATTCAGGTTCCCAGTACATCAAAATATGTAAAACTCTGGATTGTCGGTTCGAAAAATAGGTACTAAATACGTATAATTCTTCTATTTACTTAACTTTTACATTAAAATTAATGAACATATTTGGGATGTCTAAAATATCAAAAATTCTGACAGTTATTGACATTTCATTACCCAGTAATGATTTATTTCAGACTTTCGTCAATGACGTTATTTTTTGTCACTCTTAGTTTAGAAGGCATGACGCGAGAACAACGATGTATGACGAAACATTAAACATCCTTGAAAAGATCTATAACACTTTATATTTGTATTAGTTCTAAACAGCAAAACTAACAAAAAATTGTAAAGAAAAGTTGACCATGGACTGAATTAATATTCATTTATTTTTTAAAGGGTATGTATATAAAACCCAATTCAACAAGAATACCTACCAAATCATTTATTAACCAAAATAATAACAACCACAAAAAATATATTCATTTATAATAGCAACTAAATAATTATCTCAAGTACTAAAAAATATATGCGCCTATGTTTAATTACAAAATGTGCTCAAATGCTCTCCATTCTGTTTGATGCATTTTTGGACTCTGCTTGTAATCGAACTAGTGGCGGTATAGATGGAAATATTTGGTATTATCCAATTTTAAAAACTTAAAGCAAATATTTTAATTGTATTTAAAGTGTACCAAATATTTACATCTATATCGCCATTAGATTGATAACAAGTTGAGTTCAAAAAGCATCGAACAGAATGGAAAGCATGTGAGCACATTTTGTAATTAAACACCAGCGCAAAAACATGATTAAGTACTTGAGATAATTATTGTTCAGTAGCTATTATAAATTATTTTTTTTGTTGTTGTTATTGTTTTGGTTAATAAATATTTTAGTATTCTTGTTAAATTGGATTTTTATACCCTTAAAAAAATGAATATTGATTCAATCCATGGTAAATTATTTTGTTAGTTTTGCTGTTTAGAACAATGCAAAGTATTGCGTGTCAATATATGTATATTGTTTTAATTGCCAAAAATGCAATTTTTGAGATATTTAGATACAGGGTTTTCCATTTAAAAAATGCAAGTTTGGGTATATCTCAAAAACTAAAACATTTATACTTATTTTAGATATGTCGCTGGATTCTAGCTAAAGAATTATAAAATTTTTATATTTAAAGTTTGTTTCTATCTTCATAAATGTTTGAGTAATAAGACATAATAAAAATCGATGAGTTTTTAAGAATCATCCCGTATAATAACTTATAAACCAATCAAGCTAGCGTGGATCTGATTGTGCCAAAAGGCTAAACACTAAAAAAAGAAAGAAACACCTATCTTAGTTTATTTTGTATCTTTTATCGTTTAGCCTAAACCCTATAATCCCACAAAAAAAAGACCTTGTATATTGATTTTTGCCGACAAGAAAATGCATAAAATTAGTAAAATGTTTTAAAATTTTGCATTAATCATTGAGATATCGTTAAACAATCCAAAGTATATACGTTAAATTTTTATCAATAATACTAGATCTTATCAGTAGTGGGTAGCAAGTAAAAAAGTTTTACCTACCTACAATATTTTTTTATGAATTTTTATTTGAGTCAAGATGTCAGAGTTAACGCGTCGAGATTTTCGAGCAGTAATGTTCTACAATTTCAAGCGAGGTGTGTGAGTGCTGATGATTGTGTCCGTGAATTAAAATTTGTATTTAATGAAAAGCAGCATCCCGTAGCTCAGTGTATCGGTGGTATAAATAGTTCCAAAGAGGAGATTTTAACTTGTCCGACAATTCTCGACCCGGGCGGTCGGTTGAACCGGTGTCCCCAGAAAACGTAGCTGCAGTTCAGAAACTAGTTGAGATAAACAGACATATAACTTTCAAACAAATAGAAGAACTGAAGATAAGTGCATCAGTTCATACCATTTTAAATGACAAATGTCGTAAGAAGTGGTGTCAAAAAATGCTCACAAAGTTCGATGGCTGTATTATTACGACGTAAATTCTAAATCAAAAACAAGGTATGGCTCTTTGAAGATGAGGAACAGCCGACATCTGTCAAACAATCTCGATCCGTAAAAAAGCAAATGGTCGTGGTCTTCTTTGGCAGAAGGGGTATTATAAAACGAATAACTCTTGATGAACTGAAGATCGTTACAACAAAATGGTACACCGAGATTTGTTTACCTCAATTAATTGAATCTTTAAAAACTTCGGCCAAACTCGCGCCTTGACACCTGGCGGCTTCATCACGATAATGCTCCTGCACATAAGGCTCAATTAACTTAAGATTTTTAAGCCGCTCTGGTCTAATTCTACTGGAGCATCCTTCTTACAGTCCTGATCTCGCTCCCTGTGACTTTGGCCTCTTCCCAATAATAAAGGATAAACTGAAAGGTCTCCGTCACCTGGCGGCTTCATCACGATAATGCTCCTGCACATAAGGCTCAATTAACTTAAGATTTTTTAAGCCGCTTTGGTCTAATTCTACTGGAGCATCCTTCTTACAGTCCTGATCTCGCTCCCTGTGACTTTGGCCTCTTCCCAATGATAAAGGATAAACTGAAAGGTCACCGTTTTTCGAATGATGACCAGTTAATTCAAGTCTGGGATTCGGCGTGTGAGGAAGTTTCTAAAGAAACATAAAAGAAAATTTTTGATGATTATTCTGGCGTATGGAGAAGTGTCTCACAGCCGGCGGAAATTATTTTGAAAAAATATAAATTATAGTTGCCAAATCTTAAAACTTATCTAGTGATCTACGTATTGTTTTTAATGAGTTTATTATTTTTGAAATGCGTCAATAAGGAGCCCTACATCGCCGCGTTATTTTTTTACTTTAGTGAAAGTACCATTATAAAAATACTTTATTATTCAAGACATATTTTTAAGATATCTTTTATCTCGATATTGCGAATTAATGCTTGGAATAATGCTGGTTGAATGCCAAATTTGCAGTGTAGTGTGTGCAACAAATAAAAAAATTATTTGCAATTTGTCAGAAAATTGTATTCATTATTAAAGCTGCTGCATGGTCCCAAACTGTATAAGCAGTAGTTAGTTTAAGGTTCGACAGAGTAGGTGAAAAAATCTAAAAACTATCTAAGAGCTAAGTACTCCTATTTATAAAAATACGACAAAATGTTAAATAGACAAGTTACTACGAATTAAAAGTTATATCTAAGTACCAAGCATCGAATGATTATTAAGATTTTCAGAAACATTTTGAATTAACCCTTAACACGTTTTTATTATTCTAATTCGATATTTGTTTAATGCAGTTTTAATTTACATACCTTAAACCAAATTTAATGAAATTAAAGCGGATTAGTAAAACTGAATTTTTATTATTATTATGTAACTTTAAGTTTGTTGCAAGAATATTTAACAGGGCCCTACAATTTTACAAATATACTTTTAATTTAGACAGATAAACTATAAATCAAAATGTTTGTTTAATAATTATATATCATTTACCGTAAAATCATTATTAATGATCCTTTACTTACTCAAAGACTTCCATCTCTTGCCCATCGTCGAGCTGTGGGAGATCTATCGCTCTTCTATAGATACTTTTACGGCTTCTGCTCCGACGAATTGTCCAGTATAGTCCCTCCTCTTGCAGTTCCCAACAGAGAAACACGTGGTGCCGCGCGTATGCATCCCCATACAGTTCAATTGGACAGGCCCCAAACTTCCCATTTCGTTCGTTCTTTTATCCCTAGAGTTTCTAGACTGTGGAGCCTGCCAGCGGAGGTCTTTCCTTCCCCCAAATCTTCAAGTTTTTAAGTCCCGTGTTAACAAACTTCCTCTTACCCTGCTTAAGACACCCACGGTACGTTACTATTTAGGCTTTCAGCCTTCGTGGATTGTCCAAAGATAAAAAAAAATTATTTTAAATTCTTATTAAAGTATAGAACAGGTATCTTAAAAAAGTAATAAGATTTGAATAGGAGCCAATGACTGACTTTTCAGCCATGAGTTTGTATTTAGCCATATATTTTAATTCAAAATAACTTTTCCATGAGACATTTAGGTTATGTTTTTTAAATAAGGGCACTTTTCCCATCAGTTATTAATATATATATAATAAATTTTTGACCTACCATTAAACTTTTAATAAAACTAAATACCGCTGATACAATTTGAGACCATGCACTAGCAATAACTTTTGTAAATAATAAATTTTCGGAAAAATTGCAAATAAAATAGTTTTCTATTTGTTACACACTAAATTTTTTTATTATTACGACGTATAACCGACCGTTTTAAACAGGATTTTTTGCAGAATTTATGACTATATGACATACATTTCTTTATTAAATTATGTTAAATGATCTTTTAAAGTCCAAGTAATGCAATATTACATTATGGTTTTTGTATGTTTGTTGTTTTTAATTTTAAGTTATATCTAAATTTTCTTTTTTAAATTCGTATACAGGGTGTCCAAGAATATGTGAGCAATCTCTCGGATTCATATTGAACACGTGAAAATGTGGTAAGCCCCACTTTACACAGATATGTGCCCTTAAAGGACGCTACTGGTAATCGGTTTTTCTTGAATAACTTTTATAGTACTTGGTATGATAAAATAATGTTTTAATATGATAAATAAAAGTATGGACTCTTTAAAATGGTGTCATTGTAAAACATTTGCCTTCATTAGTTCGCCAGGGCCAGACTAACCCTTACACAATAGTGTTAATTATTTTTACACCCTGTATAATAAAAAATAAATAAGTATTTTTGGGTAGCTTAAATCTTTAGCTAAAAAACGTACTGGGCCTTAACTGTATGAAAAGTTTCAATATCCAATAAAACAAACATTACAATATATTTATATTTTATTAATATTATTTAAAACTACAAAAATAAAAATTTTAACTTAAAAATTATGTTGCCCAAGTGACATCCCTCACGTTGTTGACATTTTTGAATCCGTGGTTTCATATTTTTAAAAACTTGGCGACAAGTTGCTTGTGGAATGGCGTTCATTGGCGATTTCGGGTAATTGGCAAGCCCTGGCAGAAACATATACCTCTTCATCCTCCTAAGCTTGTTGTGTTTACTGCAATATTAGCAAGTGGAATATGGTCCATATTTTTCGAAAATGAAAGAGGCGTTAATGTGACGATGAGAGCTGAAAACTATTATGAGATGTTACAGGTATTCTTGCTCTTCAACAATTTGAAGGACATAATGCTACGACCTGGTTTCAACAAGATGGAACCACCTGTCACACTGCCACAGTATCCATAGATTTGTTGAAAGAAATGTTTCCTGGAAGACTTATCTCAAAAAGGGGTAATATTCAGTGGCCTGCTCGGAGCCCGGATCTTACTCCAAATGAATATTTTTGTGGGGTTACCTAAAATTAAGGGTCTATGAAGATAAAAAATATTTTTAATTATGTCTACCAGTGGTGTCAGAATGGGATAAATACTGGATTACTGGATATTTTTAAAACAAATATGGTCCGCTATTGCTTTTTCCAACAATAAAAATATTTTTTAACAAATTTGACATGCTTGCTTTTTTTTCTCCAATGTACCATTTTTGTGTAAAAAATAGAACCGTGTTCATGCATTTGTGGTATTACTAAATAATTTAGAGTTAATAAGTTGGTGCTCTATTTTTATCTTTTACACGAAAACGGTACATCGGACAAAAAAAAGTTAAAAGATCAAATTTGGTACGAAATGAAGATTTTTACAATAATTTTTAGTTAAAAAAACAATACCGTACCATATTTTATTTTTAAATTCCAGTAATTATCCATTACAGACGCCACTAAAGAAAATATTTAAAAATCTTTTACATCAAAAAATGCATATTTGTGCTAACTAAATACGTTAATGTAAAACCTGAAAATATCTAGAAAAGTTTTAAAATTATAATAAAAAAACATTTTTTTCTTAAAACTTTAACACCCTGTAGCACAAAAGAAAAGAGTTTTGGAAAACATATTAATATGAACTTTTTCTCTAAAACAAGTTGAAGGAATTATTCCTGCATTTTTAGCCATTAATTAACTTACATTATTATTATATAAATTTTATTGATTAAAAATAAACATACAGGGTGGGCTTTTACTGCATGAGCAGTTTTAGTATCCCATAAAACATACATTAGAAAGCTTACACATATTTTATTGATATTATTTTAAACTACAAATAGTGTAAACTTTTAGGAGTAAAAATTATGTTGTCCAAGTGAAGGACTTTATTTCCCGCACAATGTTCTGTTTAAGCTGCCACTACAGCACAGTGCGACGTATACGACGTATAAGGTGCGCTCCGAGTTTTTTTTTTAAGGTTTTTCGGTAGTTCGAGTTCGAAATTAATTTTGATTTTTGGTTAAGTAAAACATTAAACATTTTAATGAATAATAGTAGTGATGGATCCGCGAATAAATCTTCGGAAAAGCGAGTAATTAGACATTATTCTGTGGGCTCGACGGCAAGTCAAGAATTTAAAAATCTCCTGAATGTGGACAAAAAAAGTGACCAGGTAAAAACTTATCTGAATAAATATAAATCGAACAACCTGTTTAGTGTAAACAAAACACAGCAAAAAAGGGGATTCCGACGGAATCCACACAAACGAAAATACTAATAGAGACATTCCGCAAATACAGGATTCGACAAAAGAAATGCAGTTTTAAAGTGATTGTGAAAATGATGATATTTTTAAACCTAAAAATTATATAGTTAGAACACCACCCAAAGCAAATACACAAAATGAAACTGAACCAATATCCAATAAGCGAAGCAGATCGGAAAACAGTCCAGAAATATTAGCAAATACCAAGAAACAATGCAGTGGAAAAGGACCAGTGGAAATTGAATACTCAAAGACGGTTTTCTCAGAAAATGCCATATTACAAATGTTTACTAACTTGGACAAAATCAATGAAATTGCCAATAAAATAGAAAAGTAATGATAAAGAACATCTTAAGGAAGCTCACAATAACCTACATAAATTACTAACTTTGGTAGTTTTTAACAGTGGTGTAATTGAAAAGGAAAACATTTTGCTGAAAAATCAGCTACAACTGAAACCTGGAAATACTTTAAGCCAAACCAATAATCAAGATCAAGGCACAGTACAAATTCAAAAGAAAAAGGAATACGCAGACATTGTTGCAAACACAAATACTTCAGATGTTGTAGAAAAGACTCCTTGGAAAACACCAACGTCAGTAAAAAACATGAAACTGTCATCCGCATTGAAAATATAAATAATCCGACAGAAGCTCTAAAACAATTCAAACAAGAAATAGGTAATAAAGATATAGGAAGAGCCTTTAAAAACATTAGACAAACTCCCTCGGGAGCAAGCATTGTTGAAAGCTTTGACAAAAATCAACAAAAAAAATTAAAAGCGGCAGCGCAAGACAAAAAACCATAAAAATTAAAGAGTCACAAAGTCACGATCCCATGTTTATAATAACTGGAATTCAGAAAGGATTTTCTGATAAAGAATTTCTCCAGGAAATAGAAAGACTAAATCCTGAAATTGTGCAAGAAGGATTGTCCAGGCAACACCGATTATTGCGAAATGGTTTTTGAAAAGGGGTAAAATTTTCTTTGATTTAATTTCTGTATATGTAGAGGAACATCTGAACCTGGCATTATGCTTTAAATGTTGTGGTTTTGGTCATGTCGCCAAATACTGCAGTTCGAAAAAGAATGCTGTCACAAATGCGGAGAAGCACATAATGCAAAAGACTGCCATGAACCAAATTATAAATGCCCCAATGGTACAAAATTAAAGCTGAAAGATATTAATCACTCAGCAAGGGACAAAATTTGCCCCATATACAAGCGTAGGTTAACCGCATTTAAAAATGATATTAATTATAAGGATTTTTATAAAAAAATCAACAGAAAGTTGTAGTAACAGAAAGAAAAATGACCAACACTGTAGCATCATACATCAAAATGTACAGTCTCTGGGAAATTCTTTGGATATGATTAATGCCATGCTTGAAGAGCATGTGGATTGTGAATGTATTTGCCTTTCAGAACACTGGAAAACAAAAGAGCAGTTACAGGCACTAAGCATAAATAACTTTAAACTGGCATCTAATTTTTGCAGAGTAGGAGGGTATGGGGGAGCAGCAGTGTACCTCAGAAAGGATACAAAATTCCGAAGAAGAAAAAAATCGAAGAACTCTCTGTTGAAGGTGTTTTTGAATGCGCATGTGTGGAGTGTTCTATTAATGGTGAATGTGTCATTGTAATATCAATGTATAGGCCTCCAAAAGGTAACCTGGAATTATTTTTTCAAAAAATAGAGAGCATGCTGGAACAAATTGTAAGTGATCAAAAAAAGTTTTTATTGCTGGGGATTTTAATATTGAACTCTTAACAAATAACAATAATAAAACTCTTTTTTATCTATTATGAATTCTTTCGGTATGTACCCAACAATTTTAGAAAATACTAGAATAACATCAGTATCTAAAAGCTGTATTGATAACATTTTTACAAATGTACTCAAACGTGATGTATGCAGTATTGTTCTTAATACAGTAATATCAGATCACACAGCCCAAAAAATTATATTTAACCATAAACAGAGCAAAGTAGGGAAGTGTTACTTTAAACGTTTTTTCACTGAAGAAAGTAAAACAGAGGTTTTTCACATTTTAAAACAGCAACAATGGCAAGATGTGTTTGCTTTAAATCAAGCTGATGTAAATCAACAGTGGTCAACTTTTATGAACACTTTGATTTTATTTAATCAGTGTTTTCCAAAAAAATTATTTAACCCAAACCACAAACCAAATAATCTATATAAACACAATAAACAGATCAAAGATGTAAAAAATAGATTGGACACGCTTTTATTATTAAAAAGACAAAGTAATAATTAAAATGAAATGTATTCGACTGTTAAAAGGGAGTATGATGAATTGTTAGTAAAAACACGATCTGAAAATTATGCAAGTAGAATAAAAAATTCAACAATTCAACAAACACTTTCATTTTTTTTTATTTCTAGCTTTTGGTAAATACGCCATTGATAATATGCAAAGTTAGGCGTAAGTAAGGTTAAAATTTTGTATTTGACATAAATTTTTTAAAGATTTCTAATATTTTTTAAAAACCTTTCAATTTTGGTATAGGGATCGCTAATGAAACGTACCTTCTTTTTATTTCTACAATTTAAAAATAGGCCAATAAACAGGGTGTTTTCAATATATATATATTTAATATGGATCTTCTTTTGGGGTACCCTCTGTATAACTTTCTATAATTTTAATTTATACAAAATACCGTTTTTGTACTACAGTCCGAGGCTCTATTTATTAACAAAATAACTTCTCCCCTGTATACGACATAAAAAAAACTTTTTTATCTTTTTGACATCCCACAAAGGCATATGCCTAAATATCAGAGTACCGTGGGTGTCGGGTTATTAGATGTTTAACCCATCGTTCCCCTGTTCCGTCAACGTTGTCCAAGCACTGAAACATGCAGTTATGCATTTTTACAGCACCTGTTTAGACAACGCGGTAGTGCCACCACGGTCATTATTTTTAAATAACGACTACCTAAATATGTCTCGCCCGCTGGGAATCGAACCGGCGACCTCTGGTTTCGAAGATCAAAGCTCTGTCCACTGCGCCACGGGGTAGACAAAAAATACTTAAAATAAAAAATATTTATTCGGATACATGCTG
This sequence comes from Listronotus bonariensis, assembly GCA_014170235.1. Taxonomy (NCBI): domain Eukaryota; kingdom Metazoa; phylum Arthropoda; class Insecta; order Coleoptera; family Curculionidae; genus Listronotus; species Listronotus bonariensis. Next base: position 1,692 of record JACEGR010011135.1, on the reverse strand, counting down.
TTTATTGACAGTACCAGTTAATATACAAAGTGTCTTAAAAACATAATTTTCATTGTCAAGTAGGCTGTGGGACACTGTATATTTTAACAAATTTTTACTCTGTAATAAATTCTACATTAAAAATGTATAACACACTATACGTCAAGAGAGTTATTCTTTCTTAACATGATAAGTTTAACTTCTATCAGTTCAGTCATCCTAATGATTCGATCACGTGACAGATGTCATTTGAAATATTAATAAACATTCAAAATGAAGTTAGCCACATAAGTTTCAAAAGAATAATAGTTTGATCACTGATCAAGTCTCAAAAGAATAGGCCTAATTATTGCTGGTTTTTGAGATATCATCAGTATGCTAATATACTCAATGACGGTGAATAGTAAGGAATGAAAATAATATTTTAGTTCTAATTTATTTATAAATAATGTTATAACATGTAATTTATTACCTTCAATTGTAAAAATATTTATAGGTATGTCAGCAATTTAGTTTATTTTAGACACGTGTTTACTGAATTGCACCAAATACGCCAATTTTGCTGGGTTTTTGGTTAAGCAAGAAAAAATGTATCTAAAATAAACTAAATTGCTGACATATCTATAAATATTTTTACAATTGAAGATAATAAATTACATATTATTACATTATTTATAAATAAATTAGAACTAAAATATTATTTTCAATTTCAATTGTCCAAGTGAAGGACCCTATGTTGCTGATATTTTTGAATCCGGAGTTGCATATTTGCACCAACTTACTAACTCTAAATAATTTAGTAATACCACAAATGCATAAAAACGGTTCTATTTTTTACACAAAAATGGTACATTAAAGGAAAAAAAAGAAGGTCATATTTGTTTTAAAAATATCCAGTATTTATCCCGTTCTGACGCCACTGGTAGAAATATTTAAAAATATTTTTTATCTTCATAGACCCTTGATTTTAGGTAACCCCACAAAAATATTCATTTGGAGTAAGTAGCTGACTGACCTATTAGAAGTTTTTGCAATAACAGGTAATTTATTACATGTTAATATATTTTTGTTACTCTAACAGTAAATTATTTAAAAATAATTAGAACTATAATACTATTTTCTTTCTTTACTTTGATATCTTAAAAACTAACAAAAAAATTAAAACTTTGGTATATAAAATTACAGCACTATATATTTTTAAAGTGAAATTGACAAATTAAAATTTCACGATGCCTGCTAGGTGCCATTTTGGGAAAAATTAAAAGTTGGATCTTAAGACACATCATTTTAAAGCTTCTGAGCTAATAATCCTAGAATAAAATCAAAACTTTCACCCACGTTAAAATGGCGGTAATTTAAAAATTACCTCAATGCCTGATTTTAATAGCTTTATTTCAAAAGTAATAAAGTAAGATGTACTTAATTTGACATTTTTTGAAAGGTCTTTAAAGACCTTCCTAGGGGTAATATAATATAGAGGGTATCCCATTTTAGTTGCCAATGCGAGTTTTCTCAGTTATCATTAAAAATAGAACCTTGCGGTTTTTGCGAACCTGAAATACTTTCTTTTTTTTTCGCCCTTTCGGGGTCATCCCACCCAGGCCCGACGACCGCCCCCTAGGTGGTGCACTGCAGCCTGAAGGCTTATTGTACCTTGACCCCTACTCCTTCCCATTCACACACCATTCACCGGTGCGAACCTGAAATACTTAC
>JACEGR010011134.1:0-16075 GCA_014170235.1 Listronotus bonariensis | reverse complement strand
CTTAATGTTTATAAAGGTTTTTATTTTTTTTTATTTATTCCTTTTTTATAGATGTTAGTCAAATATTACAAAGATCATCCTCTAGCCTGTGTACCTACTAGAGTAACTGAAGGTTCAGCTGGGTATGATTTAACTAGTGTTGAAAATTTAATAATTGAACCAGGAGATAGAGCTTTAGTAAATAGTGGTTTAAAAATTGAACTATCAGAAGGAGTGTACGGTAGATTAGCCCCTCGATCAGGTCTTGCGCTTAATTATGGAATTCAAGTAGGAGCAGGTGTCATTGATAAAGACTACAGAGGATTAATTAAAATACTTCTTTTCAATCATGGCAAAAAGCAGTTCATAATTAAACCTGGAGATCGTGTAGCACAATTAATTTTTGAAAAAATATCACATCCAATTTTTAAAGAAGTTCCTTTCTTAGATGCAACAATTAGAGGAGATAAAGGTTTTGGTTCCACTGATAAGTAATTTTATTATAATTTACTTTTTATATAGAATTTTATCAAATAAAAAAAAGAACTTTGTAACATTTTTTAAGGTGTTTTATTTTTTAAATACCCAATAATAAAACCTCCAGTTCCTTATATAATTGTAAAATGAAAATACTAACTTTAGTTTTATTATTATTTTTTATTTATAATCACATTTCATTTAATATAAAAACCTACAATTTTTTTATGTTTTCTTTATTAAAGATTATATAACATTTACATTACGATACTTAAAAAAATATATAATTTCTAAGGTTATTTTTTTAATTATTTTCATTAAATGTCTTGATGTATGGTTCCATCTCATTCAAAAATTCTGGAGTTATATACTGGTACTTTGTAATATATTTTCAGTTTACTTCTGTTTTATGATCCCGAATGAAATTTTCCGTTAGTGTTTGATAAGTTGATATGTAATCCCAATTAACCATTGTCTTGAACTCATCAATAAAATTTAGGCTTAACGTTTGGTATTGAGATATGTAATCCCAGTTAACTTTGTTTAAAAATGTTCTTATAAAATCTTCCGTTAAAACTTGCTTCTTACTTAAAATTTTCCAGTTCAAATCATTTTGAAAATATATCATAAATTTTTCAGATAAATTTGGAAACTTTAAAATATTGTCCCATACCTTTTTACACGCCATAATGAAAAATTAAACTATAAGTTTACAAATAATTTTTTTACTTATATACTAAACGTTTCCCCTACCTTTTTTATTTTTTTTAGAATTTAAACTTATTTCATCATGTTTTATCCTTCAAATGTTTTTTGTTTTTCATTTAAAACCAATATGTATATGTGCACTAACTAATTTATATTATTTGTATAATAACTCATTTTTTAATAAATAATTAAAAAAATATTTTATATTTTAATATAACACACAAAATTCCTGATCAGACAGACAGACAGACAGACAGACAGACAGATAGACAACCAGACAGATAAATTTATTTAAATACTATTAAATGATGATTTACTTTTTAGATACACTCTGTATAGAACTATAATTATCATAACAAATCTTGAACCGACAGATATAAATAACTCGTTTTTTAATAAATAATTAAAATATTATTTATTTTTTTAGGGACACTCTATATCAATATTATATTCTTCCTATTAATGAAAAGAAAACTGTCACTAACCTACGTCTTAAGAATACAGTATATTATGTAAGACAACAAAGAAAAGAATGCAGTTCATTATTTAACACAACAAACCTGACACTGACCTCAATCTAAATGAATATCATTAAGTTATCTTATACCTATAGACGTAAGAAACATGAAAATTATTCTAAGTCCGTGATTTGGAAGTGCTATTTTATACTACTGTTGCTGCGTAGATCGAGTGCACTTAGTTATTTTATTATTTATCATTTACTGTTTGAAACTTGTTGAAACATGTCGTCAGTCAAAAAAAGGTCGCCAATATGGGCATATTTTGTTATAAATAAGGACAATAATAAGTTGGCTGACTGTTTGCTGTGCCAGCTAAAAACATCCCGGGGCGGAGAAGGAAAAAAGGCTGGTAAGTATGTGTGGTTGGTTATTTTTTAATTTTGCAATTTAATTACATTTTGATATATTCGAGCAGTAACAAATTTTCATACAATTTCAGTCTAAATGTAAAATTCCAAGATAGCGGCTTTTTGTATTTTACGTCTGATTTGAACTAAATTTGGGTTATGGGGGATTTTGGCCCCTGTTAGCAATATAGCTTATCGATATGATATAGTCTAACCTTACTTTACAGAATAATTGCTCGAACTAATGAACTTTATTTCAATTGTAACTGCTTACTTTAAATTAAAGTATCTAATTTATTTTCTTTACTTTTCACCAGGTACTTCTGCTATGACTAATCACTTAAAGTCAAAACATCCCGAGAATTTTGTTTTGCTGAACAAAGCTAAAGGCAAAGACGTACCTACTATGCTTGTGGAGCCTGATGCCATTGCTGCCTCAAGTACAAGTTCGTCTTCGATACCGACGGAAAAGCAGCTAACTTTGTCAGAATCGTTTGAAAGAAATTTGGTTTGGAACGTTAATGATCCAAAGGCGAAAAAATATCATTATTTGATTGCCGAAATGATTGCGCTAGATAATGAGCCGCTAGGTATTGTAGAAAGAATTGGATTCAAAAGACTTCTTCAACAAGCTATACCTCGCTACGAATTACCAAGTCGGACATATGTGATCCAAAAAATTGTTCCAGGTATCTACAATAGAATTATGGGAAAAATCAAAGCCAGCATTTCAAATGCTGTTGTGATTTCTGTCACCTCTGATTTATGGACGTGTGTGCACAATAACTCCAGTTTTCTGAGTTTCACAGCCCATTGGGTGTCTCCAGATTTCAAAATTCAACACGGAGTTCTTGCTATGAAACCATTTTCCGGAACTTACACAGGAGAAAACATAGCAAATTAACTCAATGCTATTGCAGCTCGATGGGATATTCACCAAAGCCAAATACATGTGCTCGTTCATGACAGCGGTGCGAACATTGTGAAAGGCGTTCGAATTGCGGAGTATGGTTCTGCCAGATGTTTCATCTATTCACTTCAGAGGGTTGTCACTGAGTCATTAAAGATACAGCCTGAAGTAAACGACATGATTAGCAAAGGCAGGCATCTCGTGACACATTTCAATCATTCTGGTTTAGCTCAAGAAAAACTGCTGGTAATTCAAAAGGAGTTGAGTTTACCAGAGCATTAATTAGTGCAAGATATCAGCACGAGGTGGAATTCCACGTTCTATATGGCAGAACGCTTATTGGAACAAAAACGGGCCATATCCCTTTATGTTGCTGATCACGACACACTTACTAATTTAACAACACATGAGTGGTGTTTGATGGAACAATGTGTGAAACTTTTGAAGCCATTCGAGGAAATAACTAAAATTGCAAGTTCTGGTCTTTCCTGCATATCAGAAGTTATACCGCATGTAGCTGCATTGAAAAAATACTTAGACAAGGATGAGACTGCGCAACAAACAGCTGACTTACCTCATATGAGAGCTTCGTTGAAAGCTGAATTGAATTCTCGTTTCAGTTCATTGAGTGCAGATCCGAATTATCTTATTGCAACTTTTTTAGACCCCAGATTCAGGACAAATTATTTGGGGACTTTTGAAGCTGAAAGAGCACGACATAAGATCTTATTAGATTATTTGATAATGACTTGCGACGAGTCTTCTAACAGTGATTCATCGCCATCATCAACACCACCATCTACTAAAAAAATAGAAATGAAACTGATTTAAATGTTACGCGCCAATCTCATGAAACCTTCTGGAATTGTTTCAATGAAGTCGCAAATGATAACAGTAACAATAGTCAATGTCACAATCAAGAAAAAAACCCAATTGCAAGAGAGATCGACGATTATTTGAAGACACTTCGAATTTGTCACAGCCGGGACCCTTACACTTAGTGGTCAACTAATTCACAACACTATCCCAATTTGACGAAGTTTGCCAAAGTATACCTGTCAGCTCCTTGCAGCAGTGTTTTCAGCGAGAGGCTGTTTTCGGAAGCTGGTTTGGTTTATGAAAACAAGCGAAATCGCCTGTTGCCCGCAAACGCTGAAAATTTGGTTTTCATCCACCATAATTTGCCACTTGTTAATTTTGACTATTAGGTAGTATGTTGTTATGTTGTGTTTTTACGTTTTTTTGTTTAATGATATGTCGATTAGTTGTTTTAAGTAACTGGAGTGTTTTCTGTTTTTAGTTTTAGTTTAAATAAATATTTTTCATTGAAATGTAATAATATTTTAGTTTTTTAAAAGGTTTTTGTAACCCTTTCATCTTTAAATAAAAGCCGTTATAACATAAATCGATTATTTTTTGTTATTTACGTTACTTATACAAATAAATAAAACTATTTTTTTTTAACAAACAGTATTTCATTTTTAATTTATTATCCTGACATGTTACAGGTTTTAGCAATATTTACACTTAGTTTGCATATCCACATCTTACAATAAAATTGATATAAGTAGGGAAGTCGGTTTAATTATTTTAGCACATTTAAAACTTCAATAATAGAAAGTTTACTAAAATAATTAAATTTGGTGTTAATTGTAATACCATACAAAATTTCCAATCTGCTCATATAAGGAGGTGAATGTAAAAAATAGGCTCTTATTAATGATTTATCACTTCTTCGCCACAAACTTCTGCACACCACATATACATTTTGATTCGTTTTTCTGTAGGACATGTTTCTTACTGATATGTAAAGTACAATATTAAGAACACTTTTCACTTTTTGTCTATACGTAAAAGTCTTAGAACAATAATTACACATATTTAATTTAAAATGAATTAAAAAATTTAGCGGATGTGAATTCTCGTAACTCCTCAGACACTTCTTCTAGCGTTTTTTCTTTTGTCAAATATGCTTTGATCAATGCAACACCAAATAATTCTTTGAATCCTAGCTTTTCTAAATCTTGAATAATGTCATTAATGCACACATTTCGTTTACAGAATTTCTCTCATCCAATAATTCCATCAACATAAGTTTCAAACTTCATATAATAATTTTTGAAGTAGTGAAAGCAATAATCATTCCAATTATTGAAGGTTATGTTGTCTTCAAAATACTGGTTTTGTAACTTAAGTTTTGTGGAAAAATATAACAACATCATAATTGCAAATGCCACACACATCCATGACGTATTTAAAATAAACAGTAGTTAGTCTTCAACTTAGGTCGACTGACACTGTACATCTATTTTATGAAACATTTCCCACTACTAGTTTAATTTAACTCACCCCTCTTAAGTTATCAGTGGTAGGGGTCAACCAATTACAGACTAGAAGGAGGGGCAACAGGTCTTTCACTCGAGAAGGCGGGGCAACAATCGCGGGGGAGGGGAGTCGACCAATCAAAAAGTGGAGGGGTGGTGCACGGTGCACCGGCAAAAACTAACTACTTCCAACACCACAGTTCGAAGGCTACTGGATAAAGGCGGCTTGCATGCTAGGAGGCGTGCTGTTTGCCTTTATTGCTGCCTGTGCACCGGGCTGCTAGAATGAGATAGGCACAGGAACTTGCTCACTGGGAAATAGCAAAAAGAGTAGATGTATGTTTGTGGATGAAAGTAAATTTAATTTGCATACATCTGATGGACGAATCTTAGTTTGGAGAGAGAGGAATAAAAGGTACTGTGAGGAGAATATGGAAGCAAGGGTTGCTTCTGGTGGGGATGGTGTTACTGTATGGGGTGGTATCATGAGTAATGGAAGAACGGAAATGGTCATTTTGATAGGTGAGACTATGAATGCGAATAGGTACAGGGATTTGTGTGTAAATAAAATTGTTCTTCCCTTTGCCCAAAACTTCGGCGACGGATTCATTTTTGTTGATGACAACGCTACTCCGCATCGAGCGAGGTCTGTGCGAGAAGTTTTGATAGAGAACAACATTGAGCGTATGGACTGGCCTGCAAGATCCCCTGATATGAACCCAATAGAGCATGTGTGGAGTAATATTAAATCTGTCATCTGTCGTCGCTCCATCGACCTCGCCATTATTAGTTTGTTGCAAAGTTATGTGTTTATTATTATTATACTTAAGTTGATTTTTATCAAGACATGAATAAGTATTTTCGTATAAGTAAATAAATACCAATCTTAGGTGAAATTGTACTTTTTAATTATCTCATGGACATATTCATATTTTTGGGTGAAGAAAGCAATATTAAAGCTTCTGCCGAACACTGGCAAGTTATAATTAATTATTTTGAGATTTATCCGCAGTTATTAAGGGGTAAATTTATTAACCGGGATAGAGATGCGGCAGACAAGAAAAAACGATGCATTTAATTAGCCTAGGGCTAAGGCAAAAACCACGCAAAGTGGCAACTTGTAAGTTAAATAAGAGGCCCAGTTCCAAAGTATAAAATCTCCATTTCTATTTTTTAATAGCACAGTGAGATAAATATTCCTTGTTTATTTTTTGGTCTAAAATTTAAATAAATCACTATTAAGTCCATAAATACTTCCATAACAGTGTTCAAACTTAAAGATTTTTTTCTTATTAAAAAAAAATGAAAGTATAGAATCAGTAAATCATCATATCATTATGTTCTTGTACCACATACATATAATTTACCTGTTTTATTAACTAAATATTTTATAGACAATTGGAAGATGGAAGAGCAAAGTAAAGGCTAAGGCAAGTGCTCTTAGACAACAATGTCTAAAACCGGGGAGGCTCGAAAATATCCTCCGAGAACTGAAATAGAGGAGAGAATATTTTCTCTATTTGGTCGAAAAACAATCACTGGAGATTGTTACAGGAAATTTGGATTTGTAACATTATACTTATTTTTTTGCCTATAAAAAATTTTCTCTGAAAATTTTTGATAGCAAAATCTTTATTATAGAGAGTTTTATGAACTTAAAGATGATTCTCTTATACAGACGGTCCACGGATGGGGTTAACAAGAGGACAAATGGAACAAAAATTTCATTTTTGAAAAAGTCATTTTTCATTAAAAAAATTTGCTTGTAAAAAAATTGGATTTACAAAGAAAATATGTTAATTTTGTACACGGGGTTCGCAAAAACTTTAAAAAAAACGTGATTTTTCTTCAAGACTAAACTACCTTTATTTTCCAATTTCAAGCAAAAAGTCAGTAGGAAAATTTATTTACAATAATGTTTGTAATCGATAAAGACAATATTACAAAATTTTATTGAACTTTATAATTTGGCAAAAACACCTTGATCACATTAATTTACCGCTGAAAAATTGTGTTGTGTAGAAATTTGAAGAAAGCAGGTGTTTGAAAAGCAAATTTTGAGTGTTTTTTAGGTCATTATATTTATAAAATATCAAAAAATCTTTTTGGTAACTTTAAAATTAGTTTTATAAAACTTTTTGATACTCTTGTAACATTAATAAAGTCATGTAAAGTGCTATTGTAAATATATTTTTTTAATGATATTTTGCTATATAGTTTACCTTTGGAGAAAAATAATGTTTTTTAAGTTTTTGCGTACCCTGTATACAAAATTAACATTTTCTTTTTGTGAATACTAATTTCTTGCAAGCAAAAATGTTTATGAAGAAAAGCTTATTTTCGAAAAACTAAATTTTTTGGTTCATTTGTCCACTTGTTAACCCCATCCGTGGACAGTCTGTATACTGCTAGCACAAAAGTTTCTATACTCAATTTCGAACATCATTTACTTTATATGTGTTCTTTTTGTATGTTTTAACATGTTTTGTCGAAGTTTTTAAACTATTTTAGTATTAACAATGCTTCAAATATTAATTTAGTTATTTTTTTTTAGATTTATTTATTTGGGTAATTCTAGAACAAAACAAAAAAATTAATAAAAAGTTATTAGTGTATAAAGACTTTTTGTGCTAAATGTATTTATACATTATGATAAAACACTGGCAGATCAGTTTTGTATTTTTTATTGCCAATGTTTTGTTAGAATTTAAAAATTGAAAATAAGTTTAAATATTGAATTTAAAATATTTGTTTTTCTATTACTTCATAACATGTTTATCCATTTGTGGCTTTTATTAATCATTTAATATATCTTAACCCAGAAATAGAAATAAAAAAAGGAAAAATAAAAAAAAAATCTTTTAACTACTCCAAAATAAAAAACAATGATTACTCTCCCAGATTCATTCTAAAAATCTGGCAGTGTTAAAAAATATTTAAAAAAAAAACAACAGCAAGACCAAAGTTGATGCCCTGTCAGACATAAAGGATGACATTAGAACATATAGTTTAAAGAAATGATTTTAATTATTTAAGAATTTATAATTTCTTAATTTATTTTTTAATATTTATTTTGTAGTTTTATTTTTATTGTGTTAAACTCTACTTTAGTTTTGTTTTAATTTTTTTTTTGTAAAGAATTTATATTTTGGTTGTTTTTTTATAGGAATATATTTTAAGTTTTGTTACAGAGAATGTTTTGTAAGTTTTCCATTAAATTTAAAAAATATATGTATTTTTAAGTTTTATTTCTAATTAAAATTATAATAAAGTTTGTAGTGTGTAAAAAATACATTACCTGCAACTTTTTCATGACAATAGCCAATTTTTGCCAATGTATGTTATATACCTATACAGGGTGTTCATTTGAAAACTTCCCACCACGGATTTATCGAAAACCACTGATTAAAAGAAAAAACGCCGAAATACGTCAAAAGGTTTGTCAAGGGGGACAACTGTCTAACCTAAAATTACTTCACCCCTTTTACCCTCTGCCCGCCTTAAAAAATTTAAATGGCAAGGGGTATCGAGTAATAGCTGGTTTAAAAGGCCCTTCGAAGTCTTTTATTTTGACGTTTGATTTTTTTTAAATCAGTCGATTCGTTTTCGAGAAAATTAGAAAAATCATGAAAATATCGGTTTTTATTTCAATATGTGTTCAAAATGTTGCCCATTAGGGTTTGCCAAATCTACAATTCGTTTATAATTTAAAACGGAAACTACCAACATAAACAGCAATTCCGAAGATTAGACGTGGAAAAACTAAATAACAACTTGAATTTTTTTCCGCATTCTTTTCATCAACACAGATATCCTGGGCGAACTGTATTTATTGTTATACCTGCTTAGTTATTTATAGTTGCTAAGGAAAATAAAGAATTTAATTTGCCGTCAGTTACATTTGTGACAATCTTGATATAGTGAAAATTTATTTGTTGAATTGAAGATTTTAATACCAAAATGGTTTACACACTAGCCGAAAGAGTGGAAATTATTCTAATTTATGGTGCCCAAAATCAATGTGCTCGGCAAACTGCCGTCACGTTTAATGCCAGATATCCGGAGAAGATAACTTCGCATAGGTATGTTTTGGACCTTGTTACTAAATTTACTGAAACTGGATCTGTTGCAAATAAAAAACGTAATCATCGGCGAATTTTGAATGAAGCAGCTCAAGTTGAAGTTTTGGGTCATTTTGGAATAAATCCTAATACTTCATTACGCAAAATTGTTGCTGCCACTGGTATTTCATTAGGCTCTGTTGACACAGTTACCAAGTTTCATAAATTTCATCCATTCAAAATGAAAATATTGCAAGAGTTAACCGAAGACGATTTCGATAGGCGAGTTGAGTTTTGTGAAAAAATGACTGTAGCGATTAATGATAATACTATTCATGTAAAGAATATCTGCTTCAGCGATTAATGCACATTTTATCTAAATGGATTTGTTAATAGGCATAACTGTAGATATTGGAGCAATGAAAATCCTCATGCATTTGTAGAAGGGCATACCCAGTACCCTCAAAAAATTAATGTATGGGCAGGCATTTTAAGAAATAAAGTAATTGGGCCATTATTTATTAATGGAAATTTAAATGGAGACATTTATTTGGATATGTTGGAAAATACCATCAATCCGCTTATCACTGAATCCATTGAAAACCAAATCGATGAGAATGGAAACCCTATACTTGATGAGGCTAAAATATATTTCCAGCAAGACGGCGCTCCTCCTCACTATGTTCTTCCCGTTCGGCAATGGCTAGACGACGAGTTTCCAGCTAAATGGATAGTGCGAAGGAGGCCTATAGAATGGCCTGCTATATCTCCTGATATTTTGCCATTAGACTTTTTCTATGGGGTTATTTGAAATCTATTGTGTTTACTCCCCAACCTGAAAGTTTGGATGAACTTCATCAACGCATCATCGAAAGCTGCCATGATATCCCACAACATGTTTTTGAAAATGTCCGTCAGGAATTTGAACATCTCCTATATCATTGTTTGACCCAAAACGGGCAGTATTTTGAACACTTATTGAAATAAAAATGATATTTTCATGTTTTTGTTTTCTATCTGAACAAATTAAGATAAACAAAGATTTTTCTAATTTTCTCGAAAACGAGTCGACCTATTTAAAAAATCAAACGTCAAAATAAAAGACTTCGAAGGCCTTTTAAACAAGCTATTACTCGATACCCCTTACCATTTAAAATTTTTAAGGGGATGGCCCTGGGGGCAGAGAGTGAAAGGGAGTGAAGTAATTTTAAATTAGACAGTTGTCCCCCTTGACAAACCTTTTGACGTATTTCGGCGTTTTTTCTTTTAATCAGTGGTTTTCGATAAATCCGTGGTGGGAAGTTTTCAAATGAACACCCTGTATGCATAGGACAAATGAACAAAAAAATCAATTTTTCCCCTCAGTTATTCTCTATATATAAAAAAATCTTGCAAAAAAAACTAGATTCACAAAGAGAAAATCTTGATTTGTTTTTTGAAACTTAAAAAACTTGATTATTTTCGAAGTGTAAACTACCTTTATTTTTCAATTTTAAGCTAAATGTTATTTAGAAAAAGTACTTAGAATAGCATTTTTAATGACTTTTATTATGTTACAGATGGATTAAAAGCTTTATTAAACTGAATTTAAAGTTATCCAAAATTAAACATTTTAAATTTTTATATTAAAATGACTTAAAAAGTACCCTAAGAAACATTTCTTTTTAAGTAATAAAATCTGTTTATTAAATCATAAAGCATTACAGGATAATTTAACCTCTATATAAAATATCATGTGTACGTTTGTTTATTACCATGTAAAAAGAAATACAATGTTTTTAAGACCTATGAACATTCTGTTGTTAAAAAGATGCCATAAAAAGTTTATATTGTAGTAGCTAAAGAACTGTCAAAACAACGAAAAGCCACAGAAATTATGGTTATCGCAGAAAGAATGTTTAAAAGAGATTTTTTCTTTAAATAAACTAATTTGCATATATAAATGCTATTTATAATCCTAAACATCTTTTCTTTTAAAAAAATTTAGATAAGATGAAAAATAACGGTACTCTTTTCCTGGGCAAAATTTATATTTTTTAACATACCTTGTATACCATTGCAAAAAATGAATATCTGATGATTTCACTTTGGGTTTTAGATCATGCAAAACTTTTTATAAAAATAACTTTTTCGTAAAACCCTTTATAAAAAAGTTTTCCATATGGTGCGAACTTAGTTAGACACGCTGTATAAGGAATAACTCAAGTAAATATTACATTTTAAAATAATAAACTATAAACTTTTACTGCTAAAAATATAAATTTATAATTTCTGCTCTTCGTTGAACTACCCATTAAAACAGGTTTCCAATGATCTACCGCCTCTAAATCACCAATATCTTTATTGTCTTCGTATAAATCAAGGAAAATATTTCCTCTAATGCACATCGTTTGACCTGTCCGAAAGTAAAAAAACCTTTTGTTATTATTCCTCATATAGCTACGTAAAATTTAAGTTGGTTTGTGCAGGGGCAATCAGGTGTCATATCAACTCTCCGAGGGGGGATATATCATCATTAAATTTCCATATTTGCAATAAAGGGTACTTAGGTCTAAAAATTAATCGGCTACAAAGGATGTGCCATAAAGGGGGGCGGGGCATGTAAATCCCACTTTGTGTGGATAATACTTCAGTACCCTGTTTTTTAATATACATCAAAACCTCGTTTTTAGTACATCTATAAAAAAATAAAAAGCTCGTAAATATTTATTTATATAAAAGCTTGAAGAATTGTATGTTAAAAACTTAAAATTTTCTAATTGACAGGTAAACTATTGTTTTATTTATTTTTTAATGACCACATATATTCATTCTAGTTGATAATGGATTATAAACAATGTTGCAGTCTTGTTGTTAAAAGTCTAGAATCCCTATTGTATAATATTTTTTGTCATTATTCCCTTGACTTGTGTTGGCCATGTAATTTAAAATTTATTTTCATATTTATTTATTTTTATTAGGGTCTAAATTTAAATTAGCCATTTACGGGTTTCTGTAAATTTTTGTATTTATAAATGTATAAACATTCATACCTGTACAATTTTTTATGGTGTTTTTAGCACTTTCCAAAGCAGCTGTATATCTTCTTCAGGTGAATCAGGAGGAGCATTTCTTATTGGAGTCATTAGCCAGTGTTTTTGAGGATAACCACTATCACCTAAGACCCAACTATACCTATCACCTCGATGATAACTTTCCTCCATGTGTTGCCTCACTTTTGAATTTTTTAAATAAATGCATCGAGATTGGAGCCTCCAAAATTAGCATCTAAAACACTGCCTAAATTCAGTTTTCGTTATTTTAAATGGAAGGCTATTATCTCTTAAACATCTTCTTTTTAAACGTAGCGCCTGTCGCCGTACTTCCTCCTCTATCTCTTGCACGTAATACATAAACACTGGATCCATTTTTATTGCCATAAATAAACTAGTGCGAGCATAAAATTTCTATCTACTGTAAAATAAAAATATAAACAAATAAAAACAATTTTGACAAGTGAAAAGTGCTTTTTTATAATGGGTGCACTTTTCAACATACGAACCCAACTTTTTCAGGTCCAATATTTTTCCTTTGCCGTATATTTACTAACTATATAGAAAGAATAACAGGGGTACAGACAGGAGATAGAAAGATTTTTTTCCTGTTTATTTTTTTTTCTAACGAGTTACTGAGTACGGGTGCAGGTTTGTTCTGACAATGTACCATGGATCCACAGTGCACCTCGATGGTTCATGGTCTAAAAGGTCTTATGGTACCAACTACAATGCGCTCTCTGGAATGGCTGGAATTATTGGGAAAATAATTGTAAATTACTATTTGTAGGCATTCGGAACATATTGTGTGCTATCTGCACATGCATTTCGATAATTGCACTTTTTGGTACTCTGTGTCACAATAGACTAAACATCGAAAATGTTCGTAAAATGTCTATATATGTACTAATAATTCTCTGTTTAACTGTGCAAGATGAAAAAGGACACACATACAGCTATTGCAAATTAGATTTACGGAATATCATTATTGAGCAATTGAGTTTTAAATTATTGTTTTTAACACGGAACAAAAAAGGGTTAGGTTTTTAATCGATTTTTATGTAATTTTATTTTCTTTTACTCTTGCAGTCAATTTTGGACTATGTCATTAGCAGTCATTATGTCTATCAAATATTCCCTTCTTTCAGGAAATTTAATTTTTCTGAAGATTAACTTAACATATTTTTTTAAAATAAATTGCTATCAATGTTCCGTACTGTGAATAAATTAAATCAGTAAAGCAAAAATATGTGACCAATTTCTCTAAACTAAAAAAATTAATACCGAATTAGCTTTATACAATTGTGAATCTTTGCAAAAATCAAGGTCACATTGGTTGGACAGTAAACACATTGCTAGAACTAAAATCATATTTTTTTATCGTTGTAAAAACAATTAAATAAATTTTTGCATTCTATTAACATAAAAACAACGAAATAAATATATAAATCATAGCAAACTAACGAACGCCTAAATTTATTTCGGGTTATGTACGACTTTTTAAAATTTTAGTAGACTTCAAGCGTGTTTTCTTAAACACAGAGTGCGAGTAAGGTAGAATGAAGTCGATTTGTAGAATACTACAGTACACGGAGTCCCGCTGCTGGTATAGTACTAGATGGTTTTAATTGTAACGAAACCATGCAAGACGTACGTTATTTAAAATTTGTTGGCGATGGTGATTCGAGTGTGTTTTTAAAAATCCCGCAGAAAGTCCCATATGGAAAACAAGTTTGTAAGGCTGAATGCACAAATCATACACTAAAGAATTACGGAAAATGCCTAAGAAAAGCCAAAGCCGATACCACTTTAAATGTACAGGGTAGAAGACTACTCACAAAAAGTAAAATTAGACTTCTAGTAAAACGAGCAAAATGCGCAATTTATGACCATGCCAAGAAAAAGGTTCCAGACCTTGATTGTTTTAGAAAGTATTTAGGGCTTGGTCTGCACCATGTTTTTGGAGATCATTTCGAGTATTATGGAGGAATTTGCAATTCACCAGGTTATATGAGCAAAAACCTAAGTCCAAACCCTAAAAGGACCCTTATTTATAACCATATAAAAGGTTAGTTATGTCAAAAGCAAAAAAATTTAGGGGTTTATAGCAACAAAGGTGTATAAAATATTTATATTACCATTTTATAATTAATTGTATTGAGCACTGGGAAGAATATTTATTTTGTTTTTATTTCAGATCAACAACTTGTAAATTTTGCGTTAAAAAAAAGGTTGTCAAGAAACTCCTTTAGGCCTCGGCTACGATATTACGCGGTGAGCGAAGAGTGTAAAACAAATATAAAAATTATATAATATAATATAAAAATATATAAATTATTTCTACGAATTTTAAAACGCTGCTTACCACAAAATATCATAGCCAGTACCTACCTCTGCAGAGATCTGACACTCTCCGCACGCCGAATCTGCTTGGTATCGTAGCCGAGGCCTTAGTCGCAAAGATAGACAATATTAATATTAAGGGCTTAAACCTTCGCTTTTTTGTCACATTAAACAATATTTTCAATATATTAAAAAAATGTCAATTTTCTTGGCCCAGTCACGCCCTTGCTTATCAAAAATAAAAATAATAACCGGACATTACAGTTGGCACATAGCATTGACCTGGACAAAGTACAGACACTCTAAAGGATATCCCCCTATAAATGGGATCTGCGTACAATGGCCAGCGCTGGCTGAGAGCGCAGTAAATTTCTTTAAAAAAACCTGAGAGAACAGTTAATGAAC
This sequence comes from Listronotus bonariensis, assembly GCA_014170235.1. Lineage (NCBI taxonomy): Eukaryota > Metazoa > Arthropoda > Insecta > Coleoptera > Curculionidae > Listronotus > Listronotus bonariensis. The sequence goes on along the minus strand of JACEGR010011134.1, from coordinate 968 downwards.
ATTGTTGCTCGGTTAATTCTGGAAAAAATTAAACCTTATTCAACGTGGTTTATACCAAATACAGGTACACCTGTCAGGATTACAATATAATAAAAAGTTTATGTGGCATTATAGTCCCTATAAGAATCTGGTGGGAACTGGGCCTGGAAAATATTTTAAGTATTTTATGACAAAAGAAATGATCATGATGCTGCAAAATGTAAGAGAAGGCAGTTGGAAGATAAAGAAAAATTACCTAATAAAAGAATTAAAAAAGTAATAAAAACTACGATTATGGTCCAAATGCAGAAGAACCAGAAAATGTAGAAGTTTTAGGAACTGAAGTTGAACAATTTCAGGTACTAGACCCAATAGAAAAAAATAAGTATTAAAGAGTTATCATAATTATTGAAAGATATACATACAGCGTGTTCCAGAATGTGTGTAACAAGAGGACGAATGGACCAAAATTTTTTAAATTATTTTAAAACGGCATTTTGAAAAAACTGGTCCAAAAATAAGAGAGATAAGAATATAAAATTTTACCCTATTGGTATTATACAAAATGGGTAAAGTGCCAATTTGGAAAGTTTATGCTAATCATTTGACAGCAAAGAAATATTCTTACCCCTTCAATTGCCTTTATTTATATTATTATGATCTGATATTGTTTTTTATGCCTAAGAATTTTGGATATTTGGCATCTTGATTTGTTTTTAAATTAGAAAACAGTCATTGCCACTATTTCTCAAAATTATGTTGTCCAGATTATTTTCTTGGAATCCTGTTTTTTTAACTAACGTGTTATGTATTAAAACATTTGCATTTTAACGTAGGTTACTGAAGTTGAAAGTGATCAAATCCAGCAACAATCTGTGGGCAGTTTGCAAATGGTCTTTTGAGTCGGAAAAAAATATACTGACCGTCTCATTATTTGGTAAGGTCATTAACACGTTGACTGCCCAAATACTAAGTATTTTTGAAGTACG
>JACEGR010011133.1:0-16075 GCA_014170235.1 Listronotus bonariensis | reverse complement strand
CGTAACCACGATATAAGTATTTGCATCATAAAAAAATAAAAATGTAGGGTGTGTACGTTATATTCAATAGATTTTACATAAGTTTCCGTAGTGTAGTGGTTATCACGTGTGCTTCACACGCACAAGGTCCCCGGTTCGATCCCGGGCGGAAACAGTATACTTTTTTTTTAATTGTAAGGATATTTATGCGGACTCATGTTTATACGAACTTTTTGTTTCCAAAATCATACAAGAAATCGTCCCCTAAAGTTTGGCAGCGTACTTTTTAAACACCCTGTTATGATGACACTTTTTTAACAAAGTTATAGGGAGCACATAACACTAGGAAGTCCGGGAAGCTCTGGTCGGTGTCAATTTCAGAAAATTATCTCTATTAAAAACGACGTTAATTGCTCAAATCTATTGTTTATAAATAATATGGTATAATATATTTTTTATTATGTTTAATAATAAGGTATAATTAATTTTTGGATAAGTTTTCACTAAAGAAACTTTACGTTTTTAAAACCCTACCAATGGGCGGAGATATCCGATCCTAGGATGGACAAAACCGCCCACCAAATAAGATATTTTTCAATATAAAATAAAATATTTAAAAAAATTTAACCATTAAACTTAATATCTGATATTTATTATAACTCCTAGACAACATAAAAAAATATATTATCATATTTTTTATTAAAATATTATCCGTAGATAAATTACATTGTTGTTGTTGTTATTTTTAGCAAAATTCTAAATATTTACACAGCTAAATGGCAAATAATATGGTTTGGTGCCACCTTAGCCAGAACAATTTTCTCTGGGCGTTCTTACCCGATTGCGAAATATTTTCTTTAAAATAGCAATTTTCTTCAAAAACCTTTCAAAGCATGTTATATTAATTATGCATAATAAAATACGTGTAGTCACCAAGTCACCTACATTTTGATATAATTATGATGCAAATACTTGTGTATCGTGGTTACGTTTAAATTTTCACAGAAGCATAAATGGATCAACCTGCATCTAAAACAATTTTTGAAGTATTAAAAATGGTTTCGCGGAGTGCAAATTAGCTAAGTTAGTATTTTGGCTACGGACCGCGATTGGATGGATTTGGGGTAGCTTTTAGAAATAATAACGGTGGACTGCTTTACCCGCAGGGTGGGGTTTCTCGGATCCCCCTATTACTAAAATAATTAATAAAAATGTTAAAAATAAGGCACTTGGCGAAACAGCCGCCGGCGGTTTTGCTAAATTATAAAAATATATCTATCCACTTATATGAAAACCACCAAAAGTATAATTAATTTGTTTTAACCGGCGGTTTTTACTTATTTTATTTATAGAAGCCGCCGCCCGGCGGTTTTTGCTTATAAAAACTATTAAAAACCGCCGAAAAATACTTAAAGTTAATCTAATCTTAATAATTATTTATTTTGGTTCCGTAAGCGTTTAGTTTTTGTTTGTTTTATGGTTTATTAATGTAGTTTAGTTAATAGCACCCTTTAGAAAAACAAATTGGGGTAGTATAGCGGGATGGGGACAGGCAAATAAAACCACTATTGTATTTATCTTAACGTTTCGTGGCTGGATTGCCACTTTATCAAGGGCCTATAATTAAAAAAGACACATTAAAAAAATATTTCGTCACGTGGACCCAATAATTTACAACACTAAAAACATTTTAAAAACATATTGTCAGACAGGAAAGGCGAAGAAATAACTGATCAGGAGTCATCGTCAGCGTTAAAGTTAGCAATTAAATTTTTCAAAAAGGACGATTAGAAAAAATTACCAAGAAAATTGAAAAAAAAGTTAGGTATCTATTCGGAATCGAACTCTGGACCTGTCGCTTACGGGTCAACAGTCATAACCCTGTGGCTATGGTAGAATTTAAAAATACTTTTAAACTTTTAAAATATGCTTAAAGAAATAAACCGTGTTTATGAATAATTTTTCCTGTAATTTTTTCCTTTTCCTGAGAATTTTAAAGTTTTACCCTCAATACATGCATACTTTAGTTGGTAATACTTTAGTTTAAGTTCTATAAAACGGTCCGTTTTTTTCCTGCTGCTAGGATACTAGCTCTCTAGCTAGGCTTTTCTATTCCTAAAAGAAGTACAAGCATATTTACCTTATGGAAAAAGCGAGTTCATGCAGGTAAACGTGTCCCCCAGGAAGAAATACATGATTTGCCAAATTAATTATATTTTTAAGAAACCATAGATAGGTGAAATTTTTTCACTTTAGAATTTCTTTATGCAAGACTCTTAGATGCCCCTAAATTTAAAAAGACAGATAATTTTGAGAAATTTGTAATTTGATAATAAACTGTTATCAAATGTACGAAAAAATACAGATAAAGGATTTGCTTTTAAAACTTATTTTATCTGGGGGGGGACAACCGAAGAAACGAAGTTCCCTTTGCAAATTTCAAATTATCTTTTTTACCAAATTGTTACCTTTGAAGTCTATTCTATTCTATTTTTTCTCCTGGTTTTGGTTCTTTCAGCTCCAATCCACCACTCTCCCCCTTCCAGACTATGCTTTCCAGGGCTTCGTCGGCGAAAAATCTGGATAATTGAGCTCGTAGCTCCCAGAAATTCCAAAAGAAAACAAAATAATTCTACAATCGATGCAATGCATAAATTGTCAGCTGTCAAACAAGACCTGCTACTGGTGTTACATATAACCTTCACTTTCGCTACTGACAGTTCCCATGGCACGCCCATCTATTTCCCGCCATTTGAGAAATGCCTCGTGTTCACCACCAAACAGGAAACCATCAGCTTATAGGAATCGTCGCTCACAGCGCTTTGATCCAGAAGAAAGATGCCGTCAATTTAGCGTGAATCTTTTCTTGATCCCCGAAGGTAAAAACGCCCGTACGGCACCTCTAAACGCCACTCCGGGAAGAACTTTGGAGTCCTCTACGCACGTCCGCACTGTCCGGAGGTCAAACAAAGAGTGAACCTTTGAAGTCGATAGCTTCTAGTATACAGTGTGTTACAGAAGAATTGTTAAGGGCAGATTCTACTATTGAAAGTTTATATAAATATAGGTTCGCAATTTCCTCGTTCTCAAGATACAGTTAGTTAATTTTTTTTTAATCTCTTAAATATCCTTTACTCCATTTTGTGTTAATTTGGCAATGTTATTCATGGTAATAAGGAGTTAATTTATCACTGACCTATTTACATTTAATAAGTCCAGTGGCGTCTCGAGCGGCAAGTGAAGAAATACTTTCAACAAAAAAACCGTACGCTACTGACTGTGTAAATGATTTCTTTTTTTTTATCTTTGGGCAAACCACGAAGGCTTAAAGCCTAAATACTAACGTACCGTGGGTGTCTTAAGCGAGGTAAGAGGGAGTTTGTTGACACGGGACTTAAATACTTGAAGATTTGGGGGGAAGGAAAGACCTCCGCGGGCAGCAGGTTCCACAATCTAGAAACTCTAGGGATAAATATGGATGCATACGCGCGGAACCACGAGTTTCTCTGTTGGGAACCGTGAGTGGAGGAACTATACTGGACAATTCTTCAGAGCAGAAGCCATGGAAGTACCTATAAAAAAGCGATAAATCCCCACAGCCCGACGATGGGCAAGAGAGGAAGCCTTTCTGTAAGTGAAGGATCTTAATGAGACGAATAGCTCTTCTTTGAATAGAATCAAGAATGCTTAGGGTTGTGGGGGACGCCATGCCTCAGATATGGGAACAATATTCCAAGGGAGGTCGGATTTGGGACACATACAAAGTGTATAAATTAGAAGCGGAAAAATACTTTTGGCTCGAAAGAGAAATCCAAGCTTTTTTGAAGCTGCCGTGGCTATAGATAAAATGTGTTTATGCCAGTTAAGGTTACTTTCAAATGTGACGCCCACAAGATTGAAGGTGTCTTTGCTCTATAAAACTTGGCCGCTAATAAGTAGAGGATAAGTATTTGATGACTCTTTTCGCGACAAGGAACATGATTGTGTTTTGGATGCATTAAAATGGACGAGATTTTTGGCGCCCCAATCCAATATTAAATTAAGATCCTGCGAAAGAGATATCTGCATCGCTCTGCGTTTGTTTTCCAAGTCAGGTTTAGTGATGGATTTAGGAACCTGAAACCTGGAGTGAAGGGTACTATCGTCGGCGAAACTATGAATGGAATTAGTTGTGGACGAGAGAAGGTCGTTGATGTGAATAAGAAACAATGTTGGTGCCAGAACTGAGCCCTGAGGGACTCCAGCATTCACTTGGTAAAAGCTTGAAGAATGACCGTCCACAATAACTGATATACGTCGATCAGATAGATAACTAGAGAGCCAAGTACAGAGTGACAGACCTGGTCAAAAGCTTTGGATATATCAAGAGCAACGATCTGGGACTCACCTAGAGTGAGTGTAAAAATGTTGTGCTTTCTTTAGATAAGGCAAATAAAAATACAGCTCTTTCTTTCCTTTTTTTCATATCCTGTATAATTAAAGAAAAAAAAACATTTAATTGCACATATATTTTTGGACCATAAAAGAAAAAATTGCCGAAATATTTCTTTTAAAAATTAGGTTTTAATTTTTTTATTTGCAATTATGCAACAACAAAAAAATACTGATTTAAATGAGGTTTATAACCAGTCTAACAATTTTTACATAAAAGTGTTTTCGAAATTGTTCAGTTTTGTGAAAAATTTAACAACCTGAATATTGTTAACACCCTGTATAGGTGGTATATGGGTTTTAATATATCACCAAAATACTGAGTTTAACTTTTTATATATTGTATATATACCGAAACTGTACTAATAATGGAAGAAAAGAAGTTAGAAAAATATTAGATAAGAAGTAGTTAGTGAATTCAATTATAAAGTTAAAGTTGTAGTTAAGCCTGTACGGGCTACCCCTAGTGGGGGTATGCCCGTACTAAATTTAGTTAGTCAAATAAGTTAAATTAGTTTTTGAATAATGCAAAGTTAGTTTTGATGGTCCACCGGTCTCATTGTCCCAAGAAGATAGTTCCATATGGTACATTTGTCCAAGTGACGTAATGTGGCCCCTATGTATATTTCAAAATTTACGTCACAATATTGAGAACAGAAACATTTGCCCATCCATGTTTAGATAAACTTTTCTTTATATTTTGTGATATAGAATCTGTCCTTAAATTTTATTAACAACATTCTGAAACACTCTGTATATTTGGTATGGGTCCCATGTCTCAGTTTTTTGAAAAATAATTTTTAAAATTTTAATTGCGCGCTTGTTTGTTGGTCAAACCCATAATGTAATAAGTCCTTAGTTGAACAACACCTGTAAAAATACAGTCACAAATAATAAATAAGAAAAAAATACAAAAAACATTAAAAAATAAAGTGAAAATAAATGCAGTCAAAAACACTTGAAGGAAGGCTGCCAGAGTCGGAGTGCTCAAACTTTTTGCCTTTTTATTCTGAATGGTTCATATTTTTATTTCCTTTCTTTTTTCTTTTTATTTTCTTACACTTGGCCGTCCCACGCATTTTTGAACCGCCATACGCGCGGGACATTCTTAAAACATGGCCACTGTTGTACGACAACAATGCTGAGAATTGTGCAGGTTTATTTCGCAGGACAAGATCAAGGCCTACAATTTTGGAGGCTTACGAAAAATAATTATATTTTCTTGTCTTTTTTAAACTTCTAAGTTCTAAAAATTCTTTATTTTATTTTATTTAATTTTATCTTAAAAACGGTGGCAGAATTGTCACCAAAATGTATACACAACATTTTTAATAAATAATAAATCGCGTAGAACACCAACAGGTAGGGACTGGATAAAGAATACCGGCATTTTTTTTCTGATATGGTATATACAGGGTGACTCACCGGAAACTGCCGTGATCGATTTTTCGAAAAGTACGCTTTGGAAAATTATGAAAATTTGGTAACATTATAAAGTCAGTGGTCAATGGGGACATACAACTAAAATATGTTAACAGCTCTACCACTTCCGATTATATCGGAAGTTAATGTCAACTTCCTTATTTTAAATGGAACACCCTATATATTATTTATTTTTTGATTCTGCGTAAAATTCTAAACATTATCTATGTATAATGTATCATACCTAAATCCAACCGTTTTTGACTTATTTTAAATTTTATGTCAAAAATGACGTTTACAAGCCATTACATAACCATCAATTTCTTAAACAAAAGCCTTTAATATAAGTTGGGTTAGATTTCTCGTAGAGAAAGAACTAATTTAGTAGACTGTATTGATATTTTCACAATTAATCAAATACAAAGTTGCCAAAATAATCGTTAAAAATTATAACGACAAAACCTATAAAAGTCAATTTTTTTAATGGAAATCCCTATCTTTTAACCTTATCCTATTAAGCATCAAAAATAAGGATAAGTTTGTATAAGGATGTCTATTCCAAAAACTTATAGTTTCTGAAATATTAATAATTTAATATTTATCTATTCTAACAATGCTTTTAAGTACGGCTTAGTTTTGCTTCTAGTTGGCCTTGACAACAAAATGCGGCGTCACAGCCAACTACCCCGTAGCTACCCGTACTTAAATACATTGTTAGAATAGATAAATAATAAATCGTTAATATTTCGAAAACTATAAAATTTTGGAATAGACATCCTTATACAAACTTACCCTTATTTTTAATGCCTAATAGTATACGGTAATAAAAGATAGGGGTTTCCATTAAAAAATACTGTTTAGGTTTTTGTCGTTATAATTTCTAACGATTATTTTTGACCACTCTGTATTTATTAATTGTGAAAATATCAATACAGTCTACTAAAAAGTTCTCTTCTTTACAAGGAACCCAACCCCAACTCATATTAAAGGCTTTTGTTTAGAAGAAATTGATAGTTATGTAATGGCTTGCAAACGTCATTTTTGACATAAAATTTAAAATAAGTCAAAAACGGTTGGACTTAGGTATAGAACATTATACATAAATTATGTTTAGAATTTTACGCAGAATCTAAAAATAAATAATATATAGGGTGTTCTATTTAAAATAAGAAAGTTGACATTAACTTCCGGTATAACCGGAAGTGGTAGAACTGTCAAAATATTTTAATTGTATGTCCCCCACTGACTTTATAATGTTACCAAATTTTCAAAATTTTCCAAAGCGTACTTTTCGAGAAATCGATCGCGGCATTTCCCGGTGGGACACCCTGTTAAGTAACGCATCGGTCTTGCTTTGTTGATGCCTTAATTGCCTATGAACCTTTTAAAGTGGCTAATCGTGTATGTACATATACAGAGTGACTTACTACAAATGACTCGCTCTCTGTTACAAAAACGATGTTATACAGTGAGGACTCCCCCGGAGCAAAGAAAAAAAATTCCTCCCCAAGAAATTTGGTGTTAAATAATAAGTATGAATATAATCTTAAACAAACGCATCTAGAAAAGCCTGAAGTAAGCGTTGGTTTGGTTTTACACCTGAAGACTTTTTTTTGGGGGTAATAATTTTGTCCCCTCCATTTTTGGATTTTTGTGCTGAAAAGTAGTGAGGCATAGTGTACTTTTCCGCACCAGTGCGGAAAAATGACACTTTCAGAACCAAAATGCGTGCGGAAAAGTGAACTTTTTCGCACGCGAGTAGAAAAATACGTATTTCAAAAAAATTTAAATGGTACAGCAATATACCGGGTGGTATTTCGCCGAGCGGAACATAGGAAATTCCATGTAAATTTTAAGAAGGTTAATTATTGGCTTCCCTGTACATTTTACAAAAAATGTGTGATACCTTTTCGAAGAGAACAATATGACAAACCCTCGTACCAAGTTTTATTATTAATTAGCCAATCTTGAATTATTTAATTAACTGTAATTGCAAAATTACCAAAATTTTCAACAGGCAACTGTAAAATGATTATTGTCACTGATTATTGTCACTAACATGAGAAAAAGTGTCACTAAATCAGTGACAGTTAGTATTTAAAAGAAAATTATGTTTGTTTTCTGGTGGCTGCTGGCTGTTTGGTTTTACCTGGACCGATAATTTGGTAATTTCGCAATTACATTTATTTAAATATTTGAAGATTCGCTAATTAAAATTTTTTGAAACTTGGCAAGGCGCGCGCACCTCCTCGACCATACGAAGATGCCATGTGTTCAACACCAAAACTTAATAAACATCAGGCTTTAGAAATCTTCGCTCACAGCGCCTAGCCCCAGAAGAAAGAAGCCATCAATTTACCGTGAATCTTTTTCTCGATTCCCGAGGGTACAGCAACGCCCGTACGACTCCTTCAGCCGCCTTTCCCAAAAAGTTCTGTAACTTTCTACGAAAACGTGATTGCAGTACTTGGAAACCGCGAAAAATGTTTGGTACACTTAGTTTGACAGATTGGTTTCTTCAAAAGGCATCTTACATTTTTTTCTGTAAATTATATAGGGAAGCCAATAATTAACACCCTTAAAATTTACATGGGATTTTCTATGCTTTCACTTGGCAACGCATCACCCGATAAAGAAATTTCTCTTGCCTCTATTACTTAACCGTCCACCAAGAAACTCTATACCAAATTCCAATAATAACATTCGAAAATATAATTCATGCATGATTTTTATACGAAGTGGAGAGGTGTTCGGACGAGGTCCTCAGGTAAAATTTGCTCTTTTGACTGACAGCTCTTGAATGGGTCCGTGATGAGGGCCGTCCTTTCTAAAACATTTAAAACGTTTCCGAATAAAACGGTATGGAAATGAAATCAAATTTGAATTGAGTGTATTATTAAAAAGAACGAGCGACGGCGTTGTTTCCCATGTCTAAAGATTGTGTTCGTATTTGGTTAACAAATTTTAAAGCATTAATAATAATTTTGCTGAAATTAAATTATGTTAACAAGAATTACTTTTTAAAAGCAATTTTCGTAAATATTTTGCAACAGTTAGTTCTGGTTAGTTAGAACAAAGTGCGCTGCCCAGCTTTAAGACTACGGCTACGATACTAAGCGTCAGCGGAGAGCGGAGAGTATGAGAGCGCCGCCTTTAATCTTAATGTTAGCATAAAATGTTTATGCTCAAAATATTATAGTTGAAGAAGTATGAAACTTTTATAGTGGACATTTTTTCCCATATAACATTTTTTGCCGGCGTTGTACATTTAATTTACTGGCATTGCCAACACTCTTTAATGGCAAGGCATTGGCAAAAGGTATCCAAAAGACGCGAAAGTGGGCAATTGGCCGTTATTAGGCCACGTGTTGCAGATAAAGTGATGACATCCGTCATTAATAAGTTATTGGCAAAAAATGCGTTTAAGATGATGGCATCCATTATTAATAAGTTATTGGCAAAAAGACAACAAAAAAGACACGAAAGTGGGCAAATGCAGATACTCCCAAGCAGCAAGCTGACGTCTTATTGACGAAAAATATCGCATATACTTTTTTTTAAAAGCTAAAATGATGCGATATTTTATTTGAAAATTAAAATAGGAAAAATTCCTTACTGCATGCAATTTCCTTGCAATGCTAAGTACCATCTCTCGGAACACTGTCCAACTTGAAGATGCAGATTTTACACTAGCCGAAGATATTTCTTTCAAAGCTAAGTGAGATCACCTACCGCAGACCGCTCTCGAATTATTTTTGTCTAATGGGTACGGTTTAGACGATAAAAAGCGAAGATATTGCAGAAACGTAGTAGTTTATTGTCCATTACGCCATCTATCGGTATGTCAAAAAACTATTAAATATATATAATATTTTTATTAACACGTCTTTAAAACTTTTAATAAAGTTTTAAACAAAATTTTTACAGCTCCTAACAGTCTACTTGAATATCTTGCCTTCTCGACTAGCCATCACCAATTAATCACACAACACACACTTATTAGGTAATGAATACATTTAATTATGTCTATTAAAAACTCTTTTTTAAAACAGAAACTAAAAAGCTAGAAAACCACGTAGAAAACAAATGCACAAAGCGGTCACCTTCGGTCGAAATTAACGTAGCTAATTTTACCATCATTTTATTTTTATTCGCTCCAAAATACATAATAAACATTTTGTTTGACCTAATTTTTATTTGCATGATTTTTAACAATAAAATGTTATGAAAAGGCCATTTCCTTTAAATTATGTAAAAATCATAAAATAATGTTGTTTAGCTGCCATTATAAATAAAACAGATCAAAAAATTGCTTTAATGTTAGTCAAATACCAATGTTAATAATATGGTTTGAAAAGTATGAATATGCGTTGAAGGTTTGCCTTCAAAAATCCAATATTTATTTGCCTGCAACAAAAACGCGTGCTTTATTTAATCAGGATTGGTATGCCGCCATTTTTGTATGCTTGCCGGCAATTCGCCTGCATGTAAAATTTATTGGCAATTAAGTGTTTATTTAGGGTTTACTTTTTAATGCGTATAAGATGTTGGCATAATATTGCCACCAATTGCCAATGCTTTACCATCAATGCCAATATGAAAATGTACATTGCCGGCAAATAGTGTTTGCTGGGTTAAAACTTGGTTAAATTTAAAAATGGGTGGCAAAATACAAATGAAAACCCTGTTCATGGTTTCTTTCTCCCTTCCGAAAATTTGACCCATATAAGATTTTTGCTGGCAAGGCATTGGCAAAAAGGTATCAAAAGACATCAAAATGGGCAATTGGCCGTTATTAGGCCAAGTGTTGCAGAAAATATGTTGGCATCAACATTAATAAGTTATGATGAAAAAATGCATTTAGGATGAATGCATCCATCATTAATAGGTTATGCTGAAAAAATGCATTTAGATGATGGCATCCATCATTAAAGGTTTTGGCAAAAATATGCCTTTTAGATGATGGCATTACATTATTTTTTCCTAATGACAATAAAATGCAGTTTTTACTGTCCAGGAACTAAAATGTGCATAAATAATGCACATGCATAATGTGTGTTTATGTACAGGGTGTCCCATATAAAATTAAATACTATAATTTTGAAAAACCATAAGAGATACAAGAAAAAGTTAAATGCAGAAGTTGTTCAGTAAAATGTATTTTTTTAGTATTTTTATTGAATCTCTTATGGTTTTTCCAAAATTATAGTATTTAATTTTATATGGGACACCCTGTACATAAACACACATTATGCATGTGCATTATTTATACACATTTTAGTTCCCTGGACAGTAAAAATGCATTTTATTGGCATTAGGAAAAATAATGTAATACCATCATCTAAAAGGCATATTTTTGCCAAAACCTTTTAATGATGGATGCCATCATCCTAAATGCATTTTTTCAGCATAACTTATTAATGATGGATGCATTCATCCTAAGCGCATTTTTTCATCATAACTTATTAATGATAAATGCGATCACATTTTCTGCAACACGTGGCCTAATAACGGCCAATTGCCCATTTTGATGTCTTTTGATACCTTTTTGCCAATGCCTTGCCGGCAAAAATGTTATATGGGGATAAAATGTAAGTTACAACGTTATTCAAACCGAAGCTTTAAATAATAAACGTTACACTTGTTCGCATAAAACTTAACAAATAAAAATTCAATAAACGGCCGCCATTCTAAAAGAATTCAACAACAAAAACTTGTTTTAAATGCAAATAAAGAACAAAACGGAATGAAGCGTGTTCGGCCATGTCGTATTTATTATTTTTAATTGTGATTATATTCCTAAATATTATGTAAATGGGGGAATATTTTAGGGCTTTTATTTTCTTTTAGACGCTACGGGCACATTGAGGTTGAATAACTTAATGCAAGAATTTTAAAAGCTCTTGCAAATAATTTTATTGTAAAGTTATTGGGAAATCTGTTTTTTTTTTAGATTAATTAGCGATCCAAGTTAAGCGCCTCTATCGGATAATTTTTAAAACCTTTTAGTGCACTATGACATTTGTTTGTCATATTTTTAACCGATATCAAAATGGAGGAGGTTCTCCATTTGCCTGTATATTTTTTTGTGTATGTTACGCGATCGCTTTGGAGTTTGTGGACCGATTTAAAAAATAATAGTTCAAAAAAACTAAAAACACGCTTTTATATGCAACCGAACTAAAAATTAGAAAATAATTTTTCATTAAAAAAATATTGTCACTTCATAGTAAAAAGCGTGGGGTGCTTAATATATTAAATGTTATAATTATTATATTTGCCAATATCTATGAGGGAAAAGTTATGAAAAAATTGTAAAATGCACCCCACGCTTTTTACTATGAAGGGACAATATTTTTTTTAATGAAAAATTATTTTCTAATTTTTAGTTCGGTTGCATATAAAAGCGTGATTTTTTAGTTTTTTTAAACTATTATTTATTTTTCATTTTTAGATCGATATGCATTTATGTATGTATCTATGTAAAAATGCTCCAGTTTATTCACTAAAAATTCCTTCGCCATTTTTGTCAAGAGTAGCTAAACCTGAGAAAAGTTTGGGATGTTGCCAAAAGATGGCAACACAGGTGTTGTTTTTATAATATAATGGGATTTTTTTTCCTGGCGATCCAAACCAGGATAACGGGATACTGTTTGCAGATTATTGCATTGTCATGGGTCCTTAATACGTGTGCAAAGTTTCAAAGAAATCGAATAGCTGGAAGTTGGTAAAAATTAGGCTCAAAGATTCCGTTACATAGATAGTGACAACCCAAGTTAATAAAAGCGTGTTAAAAATTATTTTTTATTTGAAAGAGAGCACTTCCGCGGTGGTCCCTTAAAAAACCAAGTCAGGATCGCGAGAGAAAAATATGCTAGACCTATTTTTCTACTTTGCATCACTGATCTCGATGGATTGCCAATGTTATGACCTGCGCGAAACAAATGTTACACTTCATGGGCGAAAAACGGGTTTGTGCGCAAGCAAATCTAGTGTAAACGCGCCTGGCGCCAAACAAACTATCCGCATTATCGGAAAGAATTTGTCGACGGTGTCCTGGTTTTCTGTTCGGAGTACGGTAGATAAAGAGCGTCACGGTCAGACCGCGGACGGAGGGTACGGGGTGCCGGTGTTTGTATTTTGCCACGGCTTTTAAGTGCACATGTTTGTCCACCCGTTCGGTTGTTTACTTCGCGAGGTCGTAAAATCCGAAAAATGCTTCTCACCACTGCGGATCTAAATGTAGGTTATCTATGCTCTGCATACGTTGTTCGTGCGGTACCATAAGTCTAGGTAGGGAATATGATCAGATAATAAATAAGAGATCGGAGGCGTTTTTAGAATCGAAAACCTTGGGGCAAAATTTACCCTTTTCATTCGAACTAAAAGTGGTACCTATACAGGGTGATTCAAAAATCGATCACGAAACTTAAAGGGGTGATTCTACTTGACAAAATAAGGGTAAGAGTTTCATATAATTTTTTTCAAAATGTCATTCGTTTTCGAGTTACAAGCCGTCAAAGTTCAATTTTTATTTTGGGTTTTTCGCCATATTTGCATTTATTTTTTAACCAATCTAGTTGATATTTGGCACACAAATCGAGCTTTGCAGATTCTAAAATTTTAAGACAAAAGTACTTTTTTAAAATACCGCCAGAGGGCACTTTACCTAAAACTTAAAATTTATTTACAATATAACGTTTTTATTTTGACAGATATCGCAAAGCTGGAGGCGCCATTTTATAGACAATCAAAAACTTAAAAATAAGTTACTTTTTATTAAAGTCGATAAACCTCACCGTTTAGGTACCAATAGACATCAAAGTTTTCATCAATTTCAATCAAATTACCTACATACATACAGGGTGTCCAGTAACTCAACCGACAAATTTAACCGAAACGATTCTACAACAAAAAAATAAGAAAAAAACTTCATATAAACATATGTCCTAAACGTCTTAGTTTTTGAACGGTGTGTTAAATATTTAAAAAAAAACTTTTTTGATATTTATTTATTTTATTTTAATTTTTTGTTTATTTATTAACAATTAACAATCTTTACATACATAATTAAACAATACACTGCAATATGCAACTCAAACAAAATAATAATATGCACCTAGATGTAAAAACATCTGTATGTGCATAATCAAATCTTTATATTTTCTCATAAGGAATCTGTGGTTTTCACTGTATCATTAATTAGTGGACACCCTGTATATCGAATTGCAAGTTTTCCCCCATGATTCTCCTTAATTTAAAGCCTGAATTGCTAGGGCCATCTTTTGTTACCTCGTTGAACTTTACGAATCTGCGACTTTTCAAGTAGAAATCCTATAATTATTGATTGCGTTTTTTTCAGTATTTTCGTAAAAAAGTAATAAAAAAGACAGTTTTCAAAAAAATATATGATTTTGCAAAATATTAACGTTTTTACATATCTAGTTTGTTAATAAAACGTTAACCGAATAGCAACATTCAATTTTTTAGATTTGAAATGGGGACAAAATGATCCTCAATTTTTATGATGCTGCCATCTATTAACCTGTACTTTAACTAGACCCACGCTTACAGCGCCATTTTGATTTCTAACAACGTTCTAGTTTTCTTGTATTTAGGTTTGTTTTTCTTACAAAAATTGACATTTTTATGGCTTTTCAGTCCTTTTAATTATTGCACAACAACACATAAATTAAATTTCATTAATAATTTGTTAGGAACAAGTGTTGAGATGGTAAAACAACTTAAGAACAAAGAAATATTAGTCAAAAATGTGCTCCATACTTTAGGTTGTCCAAGAAGTGTTTCAGATAAAAGTAGGTGTTTTAACACATAAATGATGTTTTTTTCCTAACTTTCTCTTATTTTTAGGTCTACAAAGTTAAAGATTACCTTTAGAACACCAATATTCAGCCTGTATAGGGTTAAGATTGCTGAGGATCAGGCGTTGCTAGGGAAAAAAGCATATGTAAACAATTAGTTCTAACCTCTCTGTTGGATGGGGTTTAAAGTGATTTTTATTTAAATAATATGTAAGTTTTAAATAAAATCAAATATCACAATATATTTCACTTAAAACACTCCTATTCTACAACAAGTATCAAAGGAATTTGCACTGTAGAAATCTGAAAAGTATTGACTTGACTTGTCACATAAATCTATGATAAATTGTTACAGTGCACATTTTTTAAAATTGTTACGCTAGCTAAACCACTATACTAGTCTATATTTAATAACACTTAATCAGACTTCTTCTGGGGCTGGCTCAGGCTGCTCTTTTCGAACGTCTGACAAGAGATATCTTCGTTTTATTTGACTTTGAACACATCGACATTCATTATAATCAAATTGGTAGCCTGTAGAACAAGGAGATACTTCTCGGCATTGACAAGCACATACATCTGGATTCCAGAGCTTTTTAGGGCCATTTTTGTAGCATTTCTTTTCTTCATCAATGTTTTTGCATATGCAGCGGCATTCTGACTCTCTGTATTCTTGGTAGTTGTTGCAATCCTAAAAAATATTTTCTTTGTAGTTAAAAAGTTATTAATCATTGTATTTTACTTACCTCTTCTTTTATGCGGCAACCACATTTGCACTTAGTATGTTTCTCAACCAAAATGGGTTCTTTTCCTACATATTTTAGTTTTTTGCCTCCAGTGTATTCGGTTTTTATGACCTGCAAAAAATAGGTTTTAACAGTTTTTTAATAAAGAGTTCTTTTGCTCAGTTTTTCAATTTGTTTTTCGAGTTACAAGCCATCAAAGTTCAATTTTTATTTTGATTTTTTCGCCATATTGCATTTATTTTTTAACCAATCCAGTTGATATTTGGCACACAAATCGAGCTTTGCAGATTCTAAAATTTTAAGACAAAAGTACTTTTTTTTAAATACCGCCAGAGGGCACTTTACCTAAAACTTAAAATTTATTTACATCATAACTTTTTTATTTTGACAGATATCGCAAAGCTGGGGCGCCATTTTATAGACAATCAAAAACTTAAAAAATAAGGTACTTTTTATTAAAGTCGATAAACCTCACCGTTTAGGCACCAATAGACATCAAAGTTTTCATCAATTTCAATCAAATTACCTACATACATACAGGGTGTCAGTAATTCAACCGACAAACTTTGCATGGGGCGATTCTGCAACAAAAAATAAGAAATAAACTTCATATAAACATATGCCTAAACGTCTTAGTTTTGAACTACGGTATGTTAAATATTAAAAAAACTTTTT
>JACEGR010011132.1:0-16075 GCA_014170235.1 Listronotus bonariensis | reverse complement strand
AGGTAAAACACCCAAAGGTTGACACATTAAGAGAAAAATTACATGGTTAATTTTTTTTTTTTACAAATTTTTGTATTTTTAATGGTTCTTCTGGTATGAAAAAGTTAACTTGCTTATCACTTTATAATGTATATTATTCAAAATTATCTAGCAAGCTATCTTTAAAAAATATACCCAAATCTTTGAGACTGGGATTTTCCACTAAAAGATTGACATGCCAAAAATGTCAGAGCTCTAAAGATGGACAGGCCTTTGAACTAAAGATTGACAATTAAATATTTTGCTCCACTTCTTTTATATTAATTAATATTTAATAGTTAAATTAATATAAATCAGTGTATTTAAAAACACTTTTGTTTTCTATAGTTTCGAGAAATGCCATGATAAAATTAAAAGTAAAGATCTGTACATGTACTTAAAATACCCATTTATTGACATATTTAAATCCAATAGTTGACACATCTGTAAATAACATTAAAATTAAAAATCAAAATTAACTTATCTAACTTAAGTTATACAGAAATGCTAATAAAATACTAGTATTTATAATACTTAAGAAAAGGAAATTTTTGAAAAACATAATAAAACGAAATAATTACTAAATAGCTAAACTACAGGTACAATTTTCTAGAACTGGTAAAAAGTAACCATCCATCGACGTTCAATTCTTTTATTGAATTGGTATTTAAAACGATTGCTAGCAATTTTCATTTGGGAAACTCTTTTTTTCCAGGAAATTTTAGCAGGACATAATAATTTTTCCTAAAGCTCACTGCGTTCTTGTTTTGTCATGTGATTCTGTCATGACCTGATCATATTGTAGAATTTCTGAAGGGCT
The DNA here is from genome assembly GCA_014170235.1 of Listronotus bonariensis. Taxonomy (NCBI): domain Eukaryota; kingdom Metazoa; phylum Arthropoda; class Insecta; order Coleoptera; family Curculionidae; genus Listronotus; species Listronotus bonariensis. The sequence continues at coordinate 15,237 of JACEGR010011132.1, read as the reverse complement.
TATTTTATCATCAGTATCAGAAGCTTGCCATTCTTCCGTTGTGTCAGAATCAGACGTGATATCACTAATTTTCTTCGAATTCATTTTATTCCTCAAACAGCACAAACTTTCCATTGAGCAATCCCCCATATAAGTAAAGCATGCGTCCACACTATTTCTTGACCTTGCTGCAGAGCTGGGCTACACTACCAAACAGTGGTTAAGCTGTGGAGCGGACATAAACATCGCAAGACCCATGCTTTACTTGTATGGGGGATTGCCCAGTGAAGTTTGTGCTATTTGGGTTTTCTCTCTTGTTTTTCTTCTTTATACCATTTTTCTTGTTTTGTGAAGAGCTTCAATTTCTTAAAAAAAATTAACTTTTCGACCAAAAGAAGTTACACTACATCACAGGATACAACATTTTTCGAGAAGGAACCTGTTTTTAGAGGAAAAAATACCTGATATTTGCACAGCCCCCTCCCCCACAGTGAGATTGGGTAAGATTTAATTTGACCCCCTTAATGCCTGAGGTAATTTGTGGACGCCCCTAAAAAAAGTATTTCTCAAAAATTATAAATCCTTGTAAAGTTCCAGCATAAGCTAATAATATGCTCTAAAAATATTATAAAAGTTTGAATAAATCATACTAATTATTGGTACCTTGTTCACGTCCTTAAATTATACAGGAAACAGAGAACTCTGTTTCCTTCATAATAATTATTTATATATTTAATATACAAAGTTGGTTTAAATTAGTGGCGTGTCTTGGAGAAGCCCCGTATCACAATGAGGTAGGAGGCCACTAAAGACCAAAAAAAAAAAGAGTCCCTACTGTTTAAAAACAATGTTTTTTTTTTTAATTTCAGCATTGCTTTTCTCGTTTCTATCAAAAAAAAGGGCCCTACTATCCCAATTTACCCACCAAAATTTTGAGTTTTCTACCACTAGTTTTTGCTTACACACATTTGGGCCCCTCTAACGCCCGGGGGCCCAATATCATTGATACGGCTGATACAATACGGCGGTAGCTACGCCCCTGGTTTAAATCAAAAAATATTATATATATTAGAAAAACCTAGCCATACTTTTGAACTTAAAGAAAAATATTATTTAAATTCCTGTTTAGAAGATACATTTAAAAAGCAACTTTCAATTTAAGTATTGATAGTAGTAATTTACCGATTGGATCGAACAAAATTAACTGTTGTAAATAATCTGCATGGTTTTTTTTTTAATAAAAAAATTTTTGTTTTTAAAGCATTTAAAGAAACTAATTTATTTTTATATTTGGTTTTGGATCAACTGGACTGAAATTTAAAACTAATCAACATGGTTTTTATTTTATTAAAACTATTTTTGTTGTTTCTTAGGGATAATATCAAAAATTAATAATAAACCAGTTAATTTATACTATGGTAATAAAAAAATATATATATAAAAAATTTAAATCCTAATTTATTATTTATCTAAACACTAAGCTAAAACTGTCGACATAAATACCTATATCATGGATTTTTGGGCATGCACACGTCTTTTATTTTTTATGAAATTTGCTAAAAATTAAACAAAAATTTGGCAACTGAATTTTATTCATTAGCATATTTTCTTGTTAATAGACTTAACTAAATTAGTTTTACTTTTAGATATTTTATTAAAAACATAAAAAAAAATTATTCATAAGATTAGAAAAAATTATTAAAAACTATCATTGTATTATATGCTATTAATGAGGGTATTCCTATATATCCATCAGCAATTTTCGAGGGCATCAGGTTAAGATAGGGTAAGCTAACTACATCCCAAATAGTGTATGTTTCACTAATCTGACAATTTAAGAAAGACGTAAAGAAAGCGAAGGACTACAAAGTTGTAAAAAACGCCATTTTGACATTCCTTAGCGTGGCTATTTGTTTTTTTTTGTATTTTAATGAATATAATTCAAAAATAACGAAAAATATATAATTCGATATGATACAATCGACTTTCACAAGCCAAAATAATAGCGGTATTCTTTTGACATATTTAAAAATCTATAGCTGGTTTCCCACCGATAAAAGGGGTTACAATATATATCATTTTTTCTTCTTATCATCTAAGCTTTGTAAATCCCCATTTAGCATCGTTGGATCCCCTACTAAAAATAACACTTCTGCTTTTAAAAATTTTCTGTTTTCTATTGCTCAAATACCTAAACAAATTAATGTATTAAATAATAACTTAATAATTACCTTGCTCTGTAATATTTCTTCATTAAAGCGTCTCCTATTTGTCTAAAGGTTGGTAACGTTTTCCAACAGGTTTTCATTGTACAACTTCCTGATACTCCAGTGACACTTACATTCTAGAAGTAGGTTCATTTTGACTATCTAAAAAGTGCATTACATAAAAATACAAAATATTACCTATTTAAATAAATTGTAATAACCGACCATTTAGAGAAAATCCTCATGTAAATAAATATAGCATAGTATTTTTTATGTTATAATAACCACTCTAGGTAAAACTTACTGTGGATGACAAACAAGAAAAAATTACAAAGAACTTTACCAATATTGGATAGAGTATACAGGGTCATTAAAATTAGGTGTATGCCATTGGTAGCTTCGTTATATTACACAAAACACAAAATATAGATTTTTACCGAATTTTAAAGAATATTGGGCCGTATTACAGTTAAACCATATTGTGAATTTGAAATAAAATTGGCTTTGAAATTTCGATATTAAAATTGAGTAAGTTATGTTGGGGTTTTAGTTAAGTTATGTACTTGGTTTAATAAAGTAATTTATCGTTTAATTCATAGCTTAATTTAATAAAAGCCCCAACATAACTTCGACTCACAGAATACGGTCCTGATTAAGATGTAAAAATAATATTTATTAATAAATTTCCAAAAATACAGGTCCGTATTAAGATTAAACCTCAACATGTGGTATATCATTAAAATTTTATTAAAATCGGCTTTTAAATTTTGGTATTAGAATATCAGGACCGTATTTAAAAACATGAAGTTGATGATGGTCCTACGAAAAGCAAAACGTTGTAGTTCAAATAAAATACCACCGTTGGATAGAGCAGAAAAAGTGGCAATGCAGAAGTGCAATTTATTTTAAAATCCGATTTTAAATAAGACCAGGAAAAAATAAAACAAATTTCTAATTTTTCGATTTTTATCCGGATATCTCCGAAAATGATCGGAATTTTAAAACTTTCTAAACAGCATATTATTAGGCACATAAAACCTCAACTTTGTTCTCATTTAACCGACTTCGTATCTCTTACCGTTTCCAAAATGCCCATACTGGCCCTTATTATCTTGGACTCGTTGTATATGAGTGGGTATAAAGGTAACGTTAAAAAATGTATTAAAGAACTAAAATATACAAAGGGCAAAATCAAATTTACTATTTCTACAATTCATTTAGTGTCAAAAAAGTAACTAATTTTAACTAATTAATCTATCTTGGACAAGTTTTATGTTTTAATAAATTGATTTTATTTATGTAATTATCCTTTTAATTTAATAAGGGTTTGATAATGTATATTTTTAAATAGTTGTTAAATTTATTTATCTTTTATCTAGACAACTTTATTAGGTATTCATTGGTAGTATTTAATAATATAATCAGTTCTAGTAAGCAACATTCATGATTATGTGAGAATAGGTAAAGATTATATAAATTTTCTTACTATTATGAACTTTTAAAACGCCCTGACTACCCAGTCATTACTAATGAATATAGTATTAAATAAAAATATAACTTTACATAATAAAGTAAGAATTTTAAGTCTTTTCCCGTCTTTATTTTTTGTATGGGACAAGTTATCGAGATCGAGTAAAACTGAGGTAAAAAGGTATTTTTGAACTACACCTTGTCATAAAAACTTTTTGAGGTCCTGTAACCTAGGGCCATGGAGGTTCTGTCAACTTTTTATGGAAACGGTGGTCACCTAGCAACATACTTTAAAGGCCCTTTAATCTTTTTTTTTTAACACTTGCAATTCTGAAACGGCCAGGCTGATTTTCAGAAAAGGTGTCGTTAAGTAGGAAATCAAAGGGCCTTTAAAACGATGTGCAACATCACTCTCCTTTCCATTAAAAAAAAGTAGGTATCTATTGCCCCCTTCGCACTAAGCTATGTAACCGAAACTATATTTATGCCAAAAATCAGTTTAAGTGATATTCTTTTACCCAAATTTTACCCGATTTCGATATTTTGTTCTGTGTAAAAGTGTTTTAGGTCTCCACTATAAATGTTTGACATTCCGTATACCAGCGGTCTTAAGTGCGTGTTGCTTTTTTATTATTTATAAAACTTCACAGGGTTTTCTTATTCATCCAACAACTTTGTTTAAAAGTTTACAATAAATCTACATAAGTAAGTATGGTTTACAACAGTAACCGGAGATAAGTAGGCAATACTTAAGAGACAGTATAAAAGGTATAATGTTACTACTTAAACATTCTTGACAGTTGCTTCTACAGAAGATCACCTTAAGCGTCAAGAACCGTATTATTTAAACATTATAATAATGAAACAATCAGTGATTTATTTATGTATATTTATAAGAAAATGTGGCATAAACGTTTCTTTAGGGAATGTAGAACAATCATTACCGGCTCATTTGCATATGCTGTATGCAGCAGGTATATTATTTCGTTGGTGACTGTTTGATAAAAGCATGTCATTATTTTCCCTATTTTCTCAAACCAAGGTTAGAACAAACCTTACATTATCTACTTATATTAATGTCGATAAAAGCAAGGAATCGATGACATGATTAATAATTTGCCTATAGGTTTAAGATAATAATAGTCATCATCCGCATAAATCATTTATTTACCTGAAAACTTTTTATGTATTAAGTAAAATGGTTTATACTTAGAAGTGTGAATAGAGAATACAAGTAAAACAATGTAATTAAAAAGATAACTCACAATTCATCAAATACTTTAAACACATTGTACTATCGATACATAAAATAGTTGTTATTCTAAAGGAGCTGGTAAACGATCAAAGTTTTTATCAAACATGTTTTGTCAAATACTAAAATTTATAACAGAAACCACAGACGTCCAATTAGGTTCTGTTAAATTTTGTTTGTTTGCTTTTTTACCTATTAAACCCGGACATGTTAGTGATCACTTTATAACGTCAATAAAAAAAAATAAAGATATTGGACAACACGAACGGCACACCTTTAAATATGCTCGTCCAAACACATCATCAATCCAAGTTTTCATCAAACAGCAATTTTTCATACTTGGATCAACATTAAACAACACTAAATTATATTTTTGTATTTGACCGGCATCTTTAAAGACAATCTGATTGTTTGTTAGCTGTCTAACAAGTATGAATGGAATTGGTTGTTAAAGAGGGAAGGTCGTTATTGTAAAAAAAAACAAAGTTAATGCCAGTACTGAACCCTGGAGCATACCTCGGTTAAACCTTAAAGAGTGACCATCCACAATAGCTGATAGGTATATGTACGTCGATTAAAAAAGAAAACTAGAGAGCTAAGAACAGAGTTTAGTTAAAAGACCGTGGGAAGGAAGTTTTTCATTCCTTACTAGATCTGTTTTAATAAAAATTAAAAAAAAAAAAAATGCTTTTCTAAATGGATCTGTTTAAATGTATTATTGTAGTTATATGTTATATTGCCTACCTTTCTTCCAGCTTTATTATTATGAAGATTCATTAAACTCCTTTCATCCCCTTCAAATTCCCTTGCATCCATAAATTTTCTAGCAAATCTAGTCCCAAAATCTATATCGACAGTACAGCCTCCCCATTTCCACCCATGAGGAGCAGGTTCCCGCAACCTAGATGGACCTTGACATCCACACGACGTAATGTTACCACGTGCGCATGCCGCTGTGATTGCAAAAGTCACTCCAGCACTGCTTATCGCATATGTGAACGCGGCTTCTCTGGAACCTGAAAAGAAAAAGGAACCTTTAAACTATTAAAAAAATCTATAATATAATAAGCTAAAAGTATCCATGAAAGGTAAAAAAAAGAAAGGTCTTGTTACTTAAAATTTAGTGGAAATCTTACGCTTGCTAGACGGTTGCAGTTGAGGGGGTGAAAGTGGCAAAAAAAAATGTTTCCACCTAAAATAAAAAATTAAAGGGTTCAAGCGTTTTTCCTTAAATAACTTGGAGTGTCCAAAATTAGCTCTGTTTCGTTTTTAAATGGCCACCCTCTATTTTTGTTAATTTTGTAGAATAAAAAAGCAACAAGTTAAGGGAATTTAAGTTTATAACTGGACTCCCGGTAGTATATATGCTTACTATATATACAAAAACTGTAAATAATAATTATAATTTACAATTGTATTATTTAATTTCGGATCATAAGGATTTTGGATGTTAAAAGCATTTAAAATTAAGTTTATCACAACTTTTTTTCTTGTCCAATCGCCAAAATCTAAATAAGTTTCAAAACAGTAACCACAGGTTGCTCTTCCAGAGTAAAAACGTAGTATGTTTTGAAATATTCCAAATATTTGCAATTTCAACTGGAATAGCCTTCATCTACAATAAGTTTACCTAATTTATACCAAAAGAAAAAAAAATATTGTATTGATAAATTTAAACATATAAATATATTTAAGTAAGTAAGTATTTTAAAGTTAAAGCTGAACAGGCCCCCTACTGCCATTGTAAAAATATTAAAAATAATAATGATGAATGATGATAAAAATAGTCAAAAAGATAAGAAGAATACTTTGACATCAAAATTTTCAGAGTTTTATGCGTTTTTATAATTTCTTTGAGTTAGGAAAGTTAACATACAGTTTTTTGGTCTCTTATTTCTTTTTTAATTTTGCTTAGTTCTAAAGAAATAAAGCTAAAATTCACCTATTGCATACCATGCATTCTACAAGAAAGAACAGAAAGTAAATACCAGCTAATTTAGTCAAATTCCTTGATTAGGAAAAAATATATTTAATTTACTATTTAATGCTATTGTTATTAATAAATATTAAATAAATTCCAACAGAAAATGTCCCCATGTATTTTGTCTAATCCATGGGCATGAAATAAGCTGGATTTATTTTTGTTTTGTTAAAATCTAGTCAAGATATTAAAAGAAAATAAACATTTAAAAAAATGCATTTTTTCTTGCTTCACTTAAAGAAATAAAAAAAACACAACCATCAGAGGCGTACGTGTTTTTGTCCAGGTGTCGCACACCGGAGCTATCAGTGAAAAAAACTTAATTATCTTTTTCTTAGCATGCTTCCCATTTTGTGTAAAAATAATAATAAAGTGACCAAATAATCATATCTTGAAATCATAGATTTGTATGTCCACCCATCATTGAAATATACCTTAATAAAATAAACAAATTGCAGGTATTAATTTATAGTTTATTCTGTTGCGATTTTGCTTGCATTGCAAGAGTTTTAACAAAAAAAAATATTTTTTTATTAGTCTTATATAATGGAGGCGACAAATACATGTCTATTTATTTATTTTTCTTATTAAAAAATGGTAAAGATTTTTATTTATTGTTTTGTTTTAGTAAATTATCTAAGCTATAAAAATTATATTTGCATTTTTTTAGCAAATTTATTGTAGTTTAAGGGTATCCCAGTTGGAAATGCAAAAATTCGCAACACTTTAAAACAGAGATCGTTTTTACTACGGTTACAGCTTTGAAGCCAAGATTTCGACAATTAAACAAGAAAGAAAAGTTATTATAATAAACTTTCCAGGGGCCAGCAATTTTATTTTTTCTAAAAATTAAGCAAGATATAGAAAAACATTTAAGAAAAAAACTTTTATTTGCTTAAATTAAATAGAATAAGTCTAAATCATGCAAGGAAGCTAGATGCGTACATTTTTTATAACAAATGGTCCTTTGGGTACGTCGCGGAGTAATGGTAGAAATTAGACAGCTAAATTTTATTAACATCGGTCATGTAATATTTTAAGAAATAATAAAAAACAGTTTTTTAAAAGTATAACACCCTGTATATTGAAAACAAAATGTACCCATGTTAATTTGTTAATTTATTTTTTATATTATAATTAAACCCTTAAATTATTTATCGCAATTAGCAAACCTGAATAAACTTCTAGTCTTAAAATATTGCATGGAATTTTCGCTTAAAATTTGGCGGCGAAACAAAATTTATTTAGCAAGCAGATAGGAGTAGGTATTGACATCCCAAATATCTGGTTTAAATTCACAAGTAAGTTTTATAAAGTTGACTAAAGTGTTACAGGTAACAAATAATTGGACTCCCCGAAACTATTTTTTCCTTACACACATTCAAACATGTTTTCCAATCAATAACGGATTTCATTGTCTATTCAAGCCTAATGATTGTTTCAAATAATAATTCTTGGGACCCCACCTGGCTCAATATTAAAATACTATGTGCATTAAGTTGAGCGCTACAAGGCGTAAGGCGTGTAAACCATCTCATACCACCTTTGATGTGCCCTGGAATCATGAATTTAATATGCGCATAATTCGTTTATAAAAATCCGCACGCGATTTTTTTGTGCTTTGCAATTTAGGAGGTGTTTCAAATGGGTTGATAAATAAATGAAGTACAAGGGTACGGCAGATTATAATGGGCAGGAGTGGAACTAGGAATAACGAAATATCTGTACATGTCGTGCTAGTTTAAAACGTCTATAGGTAAGTTTAGTACATGCGTGGAAAGGAGACAGTCTAAAGAAAAGACAAAGCATCTTCTATTTAATACAAAACCGAAATGTTTTCTCTCAAAACCGGGTTAATATTAACCGACCGTAGAAAGCAAATTAAGTGCAAACAAGTTGAAAAGCTAATCTTTCTTATTGCTAATTTTTGCTTATTGGGAAGAAGTAAGCTTGTTCTGTTTCATTTATTATATTTAAAAATTTAAATTTTTTTTGACTATGCGTTTTAGTGTTGTTTAGAAAGTTTTTTATTTTATATATTGATGTTTTGTAATAATTTGTTATAAATGGTGTTCGATGAATAACATGCGTTTTGGATTTTGAGACTAGGCTTTACATAATAAATGACAATATATACACATTAAGCTGTCTGTTGGTGGTATATCTACATATAAGAAATGCTTGCTTGAGTCTACGACCTCAAAAATTGAGATTTCTGTAGTATTACTGTATAATTTGCAGCATAATATTTATTTTTAGAAAATCAATAAATATTATGCTGCATGTCAATGAAAACCGATAAGAGCTGCATAAATAATATATCTGTATTCGTTGTCAGACACCGAGCTGTTTTTATATTTCCATTTTTAGTTAAATATTTATGTATATTCAAGTCACTGCAGTGATTGAAATCACTTAAAATCACAGTGATTTAGAAATCACTGTCGCCGTGTTACCGGTTACCGAAAATCTGCTGTTAACCTTTTTTGTGCGAGATAATTTCGCATTAGAAGGGTCATGGTTGGGTTAAATCTTTTTTATTACCTTATAAAGTGAGTCCTACCTCTGCTAGGAGGGTTTAGGGGCTGAAAGTAGCAAAAAATGTTTTCCCTAAAATCAAAATTGAGGGTCCAAGCGTTTCTCCTTAAATGGCCGGGAGTGTCCAAAATAAGTCTCTCGTTTCTGTTTTTACACCCTTTTATATCACTTGTACTCAAAAATACCACAAAAATTTTAAAATTTTTAAAAGGATCTATTTTTGTTTTGAATGCCGGTGAGCTTTATTAAGATACCAAATTTCCCTCGAAGTGAAAACGCACAGGAAAATTAGCGCGTCATAAACCGCAACACAGGTGAAAAATTTAGCGAGGTCGTTAATAATTTTCTGCGTGTTTTCTCTTTACGAGCTAACTTTCTCGCTGGGCGGAATGAAATACGTGCAGGTAAACCTGCCTTCCGCACGGGCGCTACATACATCATTAGTTTGTGCACTCGCGAAAACACGACTCGGCTGAAATTATGCTAATTATTAGGATAATTATTCTGGTATTTAATTAAAAGTTGTTCGCGAGGTGAGAGATCTCTTTGTAGGTTAATTTCTTTTTTTATTTAATGTTAATTTTTGATAATAGAATACCACAAGGTTCTATCCTTAATAATCACTACGATACCCCGCTGATATTTTGTACTTATTATATGCATATAAGATTTATGGATTATGAAGTGTAAAAACGTGTTTATTTCAACAATGTATTTAAAGTAATTATTTAGTTTTCATAAAATGAATCCATAAAATAAAAAGCCCACTATAAATCCAAAAACACCAATCAGAGGCAATGACGTCACGAGTAGATAAAGTGGGTTTAATATCACATATTCAAGATTGTTATTTAAGGTACCTTTAGGGCATACACCTACTAGAGGTAGCGTTGCCGCATTGCATGCTAACAGCTTTGTAAGAAAAAGACGCACCCCTGTTTATTGGGTGACGTCATGTCTATATAAACAGCGACGTCATCATAAAATGATTGTTTTAGGAGTTATTTAAAACTTTAAATTAAAATTGTATTTTTCCTATCTACAACCATTATTTCTTGCAAAGACAATATTTTTTGCAAATAGCACACACTTCTGAACATTATAGAACAGTATTTTAACAACAGTCATTATGCATATTTAAATAATTTTTAGTTATTACAGGTGTCCGGGAAAATGTGGGAATTCTCGCACACGTATGGAACAGATGAAAATAACACGACAAGTTCCTATAGATTCTTCCGTTTGAGCCCCCCTGCGGAGATATGATCCCCTAAACGGGCAGCTAGGAACTCGATTTTCGTGAATAACTTTTAAAGCGCTCTGTATAATTTGATAATGTTCTAGTACGATGCATACTAGTAAGACCTCTTAAATAGTGCCCTTGAAACTTATGTCGCTTCTTTAGTTTGCCAGAGACAGACTAGTTTTCGCACATTATTGATAATATTTACGCCCTGTATGGTAGAGACACAAAAAATATGTTTTTGGGTAGTTTAAACCTAGTTGCTAAAAAAAGGTACTCTTGTTTGACATCGATAAAATGAGCCGTTTTCGAGTAAAAAAATATTTTAACAATAAGAGTTTATTTTTGTTTAATAATACAATATTTTATTTTCGATGTAATTTGTAATTTTTGATTCAGTATTGTAGTTCTCTGTAACAAAAATAAACTCTTATTGTTAAAAATAATTTTTTACTCGAAAACGGCTCATTTTATCGATGTTAAATAAAGAGTACCTTTTTTTAGCAAAAAGGTTTAAACTACCCAAAACACATATTTTGTGTCTTCACCATACAGGGCGTAAAAAAATATTATCAATAATGTGCGAAAACTAGATCCGTCCCTGGCAAACTAAAGAAGCGACTATAAGTTTCAAGGGCACTATTTTAAGAGGTCTTTACCTAAGTCATGCATCGTACTAAAAATATTATCAAATTATACAGAGCGCTTTAAAAGTTATTCACGAAAAATCGAGTTCTAGCTGCCCCTTTAGGAGATCATATCTCCGCAGGGGGCTTAAACGGAAGAATTTTATAGGAAACTTGATCGATGTTATTTTCATCTGTTCCACCGTGTGCAGTGTTTCCATTTCCTGCCTCTGTATATACTTGTCTTAATATGACCCCGTATAAAAGTAATTGTAACAAATAAACTTAATATACAAACCCACTAAAACACATTAGGTCACCGTCTTGCCACATTGTTCACTAATTGAAATTTTATTTGGAATGAGTCCGCCTAAATTTGCCTTTCGGAAATTTTCGCTCGTTCGAGCTTTATAGTGTCCTTTATGAACTTGCCCTCCGATGGTGTTTATTTCCAACTTAAAACCGCCGCTATGCGTGACATTTTCGCTGTCGTTATTAAACGAAAAATATTTTTATGACATTTTTAAATTTGACTGTGCAGTTTTTCGAAAAAGAAAATAGTTAAATGGGGTTTTGTGTTTAGGAGGCATGTTTTTGTTAAAACCACACTAATAATTAAAAACTATTATTGAATATTTATGCTCTATGTACAGTTTTCATTTCCAATAACTTTAGAATTAAAGCAATTCTATTATTAAAAATAATATTTTTAGAGAAATCATTGTTTTATTTTTAGGAACAAGCCAGAAAAATAAACGCTGCAAGTAAAATTTCTTAATATTTTGATGGTGAGTCTATTTAATTCTAATTTTGAACAATAATATTGGTGTGGATGCAGCTCAACGCCAGTTTGCTTTTGAAAGTGGTCCAGCCATCCACACTTAGAACCGTTTGAAATTTGGCTTAAATAGTGTAAAAACAATGCGGTTTTAATTGTTTTAGCTTGTAAGTCTGGAACGGCTGGAGCTGAGTAGAGAATCAAGGGGCGTTTAAAACGAGTTGCTACATAACCCCCCTTTTCATTTGAATAAAAAAGTTGCTAGTGCCCCCTTGACAGTACGCCACGTAAAGAAAATATTTTCATCTTCTTGGGCCATGAGACCGGTGGACAAAAAACAAACTTTCGCATTTTTTAAAAACCAACTTCACTTATTATTGAACTAACTAAATTTAGTACGGGCATACCCTCCACTGGGTAGCCGCGTACGAGAGCTTAACTAAAACTTTAACTTTATACTTGACTTCACCTCTTATACTACTTCTTATCTAATCTAATTCTTCTAATCTTTTTCTCCTCTTTAAATATTAAATTTTCCAGTGTTTGTTTTGCATTTCTACGCGACCCAGTTTGTTTAATGTTTTTATTTTATTATTATAAGAGTAACCTAGAAAATTGTTTAATTTATACTTTAAAAACCTTGACACCTCACGTATATCTTTATTTAGCAAAATTCTAATGTTAAGTAACCTAGTTAAATGTATACTTATTTTAAAATTCTCAAAATCGGTTAACCTACGAACAAAGTGGAAAGTAATTTCCGGGCAAGATATTGCACTTGGAAGCGGTTCAGCCCGAACAAGCTAAATTTGTTGCTGACTTCATCGGTAACAAACTCCTTACAAGAGTCGTTCGAGCTTTCTGGGAACATAAGGATTTCAAGTTATATGAGTCAAGGAGGCGTCCCTTAATGTACGAAACCACTCTGTTCTATGAGGTTCTCTGCTATGCATCCTGCAAGTCACGAGGTAAACCAGGTCTTAAGTTAAATGCCTAAGGCTTTTCTCTCTTAATTAAGAAAATTCATGCTATTTATTTATTGTATCGCACACAAGGTAGATGCCTCTGGCCCGAGTGGCCAGATTTCGACCCAATGGGCATTATAGTCCAGTAAAGCCCGTGGTGCATACAATGCTTTATGTTTTACCCAAAAAAGAGTTTTTCAATGACTAATTACATTATTTATTCGCAATATAAAAATAAGTTGCACCTGTACCTGTATACGTAAGTAGATAATGACTGGTGTTAAGTTTGACTTTGATGTTTCTATCAGTTAGTCAGTTGGCATTTTTTATTTAACGATTTGCTCAAAATGGAAGAAATTCCACAAAATATAAGAGAAAAGGCCATAAAAGCGACCGAAAATCTTTTGCCAGTTAAATCAAGGCAACAGTATGATCGGGAGTATGGCATATTTGGTATTTGGAAAGATGCGAACGCAATTCTTCAAATAACCGAAACCGTTTTAATGGCATATTTTCAGGAACTGGTAAGTTATTGATTTTATTTTAATACATATGTTTAACAAACTTTATTATTTTTAGTCGGAAAAATACAGTCCGAACTCTCTCTGACCAAGTATTCCACCCTAAGGTCTACGTTGATGGTCTATGAAAATATAGACATTTCGCAATACCATCGTCTCATATCTTTTTTAAAAGTTAAGTCGAAAGGATACGTCCCGAAGAAGTCTAAAGTTTTGAAGGAGAACAAATATTAAAATTTATTAAGAAGGCTCCTGATGATATCTACTTGGTACACAAAGTCATATTGGTAATGGGTGTTTTTGGAGGTTTAAGACGAGATGAGTTGGTCAAAATGACTATTGATGACATTGAAGATAGAGGAACAGTCTTGGTTATAAAGGTACCAGAAACTAAAACTTCAACTTCAAAAAGTTTTACTATCATTGAAGAAGATTTAGGCGCTTTAAATTTAATAAAAAAGTACACAACATTAAGACCAGCTGGAATAAAGAAGCGAAGATTCTTTCTTACCTATAGAAAGGGTCGATGTACAGTACAACCCATTGGAAAAATACCATAGGAAGCGTCCCAACATTGATCGCAAAATTTTTAAAATTGGATAATGCAGAAGCTTACACCGGCCACTGTTTGCGTCGCACATCGTCAACTTTACTTGTTGAGGCAGGTGCTTCGTTTGAAACGCTAAAACAACATGGGAAATGGAAAAGCTCTTCAGTAGCTGAAGGATATATAGAAGAAAGTATTTCATCCAAAAACAAAGTAGCCAAAATGATTGCCAATTCAGTTAATTCCGAGGTTAATTCCGTATCGACTATTGAAAATTCTTTAATGGACTGTTCTTCTATACAAAATAGCGTTAGTGCTACCACCGCTGCTACCATCACAAAAACACCGACCATTCTATAGTGGGATCAGCTACATTTTCCGGGACATTTCAAAATTGTAATTTTTATTTTGGAAAGAAAGTTTAATTTTTGGTATTGTTTAAAGAAAAATAATTTTTTGTACAAACTTGATCCTTATTGTGCGAGAAATAAAATTGGATAAGCAATAAAATTTCCATATTAGCGCATTAGGCATATAAGCGGGCATTATCATAATGCCCGCTTATAATGCCCTAGGTGTGATAGCAGGTATTATTGCTACCACGATTAAAGAGATTTCTCAAAAATGATCCTGGGAAGTTCTCCGCACCCGGGAATTGCTGCAGTCGGAAGTCTCCAGGAATTGGTGGTTAACCATTCACGGACTGTTCAGCGAAGGCAGAGCAAAGTTGTTGGGTAGACGCCCTCCAGCTAAAGCCGCTAGTTTCTTGGGAAGAAACAGAGAGCAAGCAAGACTTCAGATTCGCACATCGGCATTTAAACCGGGATACAGTAGACTGATTGGAAAGTCTTTAGTGACGGAAACGCGATATAAAATTTCTTACCTCCGATGGAATGAAAACGCAGACCAGTAACAGCGAGGTTCAGTCCTAGGTAATGCAAACGCTGCTAGTTAAGTGTGGCAAAGGCAGTGTTTTCATGTGGTTATGCTCTGTGGAAAGAGGCAGGCCCTAGCGTACACTTTAGTAACGAAAATATGGATCGATTTATCTAATGGATGGCAATGGAAAATGTCATGCTCCCTTATGCAGAGTGAAATACCACTGCGTTTACGTTCCAGCAGGATAACGA
>JACEGR010011131.1:0-16077 GCA_014170235.1 Listronotus bonariensis | reverse complement strand
CCTGTAAAAATATCCAAAAGTCAGTGACCCCTGTTTACAGGTTTTAAAATTCTCTGTAACTGCAGTACTAATAACTACTTAATTTAACTAAAAACAGTAAAAATTAAACATATGTAAAAGTCTAATCACTAAAAAGCAAAAAAATTATACCAAAACCTCGAAAAAAACCTTCCAGTACGATTGTAAACAAAGAATTACGGAAAAAGATTACGTCACAAAATTTAACGAACATAGGCTTAAATGGGATCGAGCGCTCCTTATTAAAAAGTGTATTTTCCTTGGGTTGTCCTATGTAACGGCCTGTTTTTAGATTTTTTACGAGCAGTAAATAGGTAGAGCTTTAAGTTTATTACCATTTATTAACAAATATTTTGACAATATAAATATAATTTTACATTAAATCTTTTAAAACTTCCTGTATGTACCTAAGTAATAAAATTCCATACAGGAGATAAGTAATATTTATTATTAAAATCGCTTTCACAATAACTACAATGCCATAAAAGTAATTTACTATATAACATCATGCGGTAAGCCACCGATATTTTTTCCTACATCATTAATAGCATTTTATTGTTTTAGACTTAATATGTTTTTTCCATAGGATTTGATAAAAATGTGCTTTTACTTTTGTTCTTTAATAACTATACATATTAAACTGTATTTTTTATTAACCGTAACTGTTAAACATCTGTTTGTTACCAATTCTTCTCATTAAAATAGAAAAAAGTTGATACACGTATAACAAGCCCAAGGAAGATAAACTTTTTAATAAGGAGCGATAATTTTTATATTTGTCCGAAAATATAGGTTATGTTTGTGACGTTACCTTTTTGCCATACGATTTTTTTATCTGACAAAATAAGCCAATACTTGCATACCATAAAATAAAATCACTAAAAAACATAAAAAAATTGTATCATGCCCTTAATAACGATTTAAACGTAAATTCCCTGTAAAAAATATCTAAAGGTCAGTGACCCCTGTGTACAGGTTTTAAAATTCTCTGTAACTGCAGTACTAATAACTACTCAATTTAACTATAAACAGTAAAAACTAAACATATATAAAAATCCAATGACTAAAAGCAAAAAAATAACACCAAAAACCTCGAAAAAAAACCTTCCAGTACGATTGTAAACAAAGAATTACGGGAAAAGATTAAGTCACAAAATTTAGCGAACATAGGATTAAATGGGATCGAGCGCTCCTTATTAAAAGTTTATTTTCCTTGGGTTACAGTTACGTAACCTGCCTGGTCCGATACCCAAAACATGTGTTTGAGCCTTATGGTTTTAGGACTGTAACCCTTACCATTTTTGGCTCAATGTTTAAAAATTACATGTAAAACATTGTGGTTAACTTGTCCGACAAAAAAGTGACGCGTTCGCCCAGTCCGACACTCGAAACATTTGATAATGACAGGCTGGGTTAAAGCGCCGCTTTCATATATTGCGGTATGAATATTCGTGGTAGAATCCTCAAAAGAAACCCTCCTAAAAGGTTTTTAAAGTGTTCTTATCATAAAGACCATGTCAATACTGGCCCAGGGGCTATTTTTTTATACATTAACGCGTCAGCATAGAAATCATAGAAATTTACCCCAGAATGTATGTGACAGGAGTTGTTTATAGCATTGGCGGCTCGCTAGTCTAAAAACAGGTGTAGTGCAGGAAAGGAAAAAAGCGCATTCACCATTTTAGCAAAATTGAAAATACTCAACTATTAAAAGTCTAAGTAAAAAGTCTTAATATCTAAACTTCCCCAAATATTATACACCAAATCAATCCTTTTATCTTTTAATACAGCAAATTTATCAATTATATCTTTATAAAATGGTTGAGTTTTTATCAGTTACTGTTGTATTGAAATATTGGCCAAAGATAAAAGTCTATCTTGGAATATAGTGTTTCTTAAGAAAGATCTTAAACGCTTAAGACAAAAAAACTCCGTTCCACTGACACGCTTGTCGACGGTATTGTTAAAATTAGCGAAAAAGTTTATACGCCTCGGTAAAAGGTCCATTTGCGCCAACTTGTTTCACTAACTGCTGCAATGAAATATTTCTATACCTTTCATCTTCAAATATTAGGTCAAGTTTATTTTTAAGCTGCTGATTTTTGAAAATAATTCGGCATATATCTCCAATAAATTTTGAAAAGAATCAGTGGAAAAGGTTTGGTTATACTGGCCAAACTTTGCCGTATCAGCAAGACAAGAAATTGTTGTTTGTAACAATCTTCGAATCTTACTTTCATTTCCATCAAAATATGACCTAATATTTTCTAGAGAAGTGCTCTATACTGTCCTTTAATTTCTTCCTGTGAAAAATCACTGTCGCGAATAATACTTAAACGGAAGCAACCGAAATAATACGTGAAAACCAACGAACCGACCAAAACCTATACTATCTTTTTAAGGCTAGCGATTTACCAAGCAATACACCTGATACTCTCACCCGCAATTCTGACCGCCGGCACGTATAGCGTTGTCATGGCAACGGAGCGTCAAAGCGTAAACAAAACTCCGCATGAGGTGTATACTTTGGTCCGTTTTATATTTGCAATACAAATACACTTGCTGATCGCGGATTGCGTTGGCGCGTTGCCGAAAGCGGAGAAAAGCGACTCGCGCTAGCGTTTAATTTATATGCTAGATTTTTCATGGCGAATTTTACAAATAAGGAATAGAAAAGAGAAAAATAAATTGAATAATTGTAATATGTTTTTTTATGTTTTATTATTTATTTTTGGTGAAGTGGCACTTCACTTACTACACCTGAATAGCCGCCACTGGTTTATAGTCCAAAAACAGAACTGTTTGTAACTTTAGACTATCCTTATATTTTTTAGAAATCCTACACCAAAAGCTTCAGGTAACCTTTTGGATGGCGTAACATGGGAACCTAATACCCCTGCCACAAATACCAACGTGACTACTATCTTTTTGAGGCTAGCGATTTACCAAGCAATACACCTGATACTCTCACCCGCAATTCTGGCCGCCGGCACGTATAGCGTTGTCATGGCAACGGAGCGTCAAAGCGTAAACAAAACTCCGCATGAGGTGTATACAGACTTTGGTCCGTTTTATATTTGTAATACAAATACACTTGCTGATCGCGGATTGCGATGGCGCGTTGCCGAAAGCGGAGGAAAGCGACTCGCGCTAGCGTTTAATTTATATGCTAGATTTTTTCATGGCGAATTTTACAAATAAGGAATAGAAATGAGAAAAATAAATTGAATAATTGTAATATGTTTTTTTATTTTATGTTTTATTATTTATTTTTAGTGAAGTGGCACTTCACTTACTACACCTGAATAGCCGCCACTGGTTTATGGTCCAAAAACAGAACAGTTTGTAACTTTAGACTATCCTTATCTTTTTAGAAATCCTACACCAAGAGCTTCAGGTAACCTTTTGGATGGCGTAACATGGGAACCTAATACCCCTGCCACAAATACCAACGTGACTGTAAAATATCTAAATTTAAATAGAACTCTTTCTATGGAAACTAATCCAGATGAAGTTGATTGGCGGTTTTATCAAAGGATTTATAGAAATTATGGCGACCCACCTTACGGTACCTACTAGACTACCAATTAAATAATAAAATATGTATGTTTTATACAAATAAAATTTTAAAATTTACACTGTATTATATTAATTCGCCCAATGACCTTTTATCCTTTACAGAATTCGCCCTTTTTCGTTTAAACTTAAATTTTTACATAATGTGATTTAATGTAATACACAGAAAATCCAGTTAAAATAGAAGTTCAGAAACCTCTACGCATCAAGTGACCAAAGTCAAATTTTCTTGCTAACCGTATTCGTCTCAGTGGTTCAAACCGTATTCGAAAATGACAATATAAATATGAGAATCAAGAAAATGTAGGTTTTCAAACCGTTGCGTCACAGCCCAATAAATGTTTAGGTTATGACAATCATCAATTTTAGGCGAAGAACCAATTCTAAAGCCAGCTGTCCATGAGAGCGGTTTTCCGCTCGCGGATGATAACTCAGCATTGTGATTGGTTAGTTCAAATTTAAAATGCTTTTCCCGCCAATCACAACGCTGAATTATCATCCGCGAGCGGAAAACCGCTTTCATGGACAGCCGGCTTAAACGGTACTTACCAATCGGTTATGTTGACGTCAAATTGTCACCAATTATTACCACGGTTATAATTGGTTTTAAACGCCTAAAATTGCTGAATGTTGGAACACTGTCCCAAGCAGCAAGCTGACGTCTTATTGACGTCTCTTTTTAGTCATTTTGGTCACATTTGGTCAGCAAAGACGTCATAAGATGAAGACAAAATGACGTTAAATTGACTTCCCTAAGTCACAGACAAAAGACGTCCCGTTAATGACGACTTTAAGATGACAAAAAATTGACGCAAATACTTTTTTTTTTTTAAAGCTAAAATGATACGATATTTTATTTGAAAATTAAAATAGGAAGAACTTCCTTACTGCTTGCAATTTCCCTTGCACTGCAAGGTCGCATCTCTCGGGACACTGTCTAACCTGGAGAAGCAAATTTTTACACTAGCCAAAGGTATTCCTTTCAAAGCTAATTAAGATCACCAACCGCAGACCGGTCTCGAACTATTTTGGTCTCATCGGTACGGTGTAGGCAATAAAAAGCGAAGATGATGAATAAACGTAGTAGTTTATTGTCCATTGCGCCATCTATCGGCGGAGTTTTTTCCAATTTCAATTTTTGTAAAATTATTAGTCTTATTTTTCTGTCATATGATATTTCGGTTGGATTTTGACACGAATCATATAATGTCACAGAAATTTTTCTGGAGGGTTTTCCTAAACATGGCGTCATTAGATTTTTATGAGCTAGTATGACGACAAAAGATGTCACTTCAACGACGTCAAAAACACGTCATTAAAATGACGTTAAAATGAAGTAATAATTTTGGTCTGATGACGTCCTATGACCAAAAATGACTTAAAAATGACTTAAAAATGACGTCATAATGACGTCAGCAGCCATCTGTCAAAAAAGCCAAAGCTCGCGCGCAAATTTGACCATGTGTATTAAAAAACTGCCACATCTGGTTTGGCATGCGACTCGATGTCCAAGTCTGATTTTTCCGTAGCGCACGTCGTGCAAACTTGTGCATGTATAGGACACGTCAGTTAACGTTTCAGTTTAGGGACGTCGTTTACGGGGTTATATTGTTGGTTTTGAGTTAACAAAATGGCTCTTTGGCGCCAGGAAGATGTATTGCGTGATTTTATAGATATGTACCATGGTTATCCATGCTTTTGGAAAGTTAAAATATATTGACAAACATAAAAAAACCTTTTCGCTGAATCACGCTTTGTTTAAGTTGATCACGCCACCAACTGCCAAAACTGACGCAGAACTGACAGGTACATCTAAATCGTGTGTATCAAAGGCTTCATTTGACATTTGCTTTCATGCAAGTGCGTTTCAGGTTTGCATGACTGGGTATACCCCGGTATAGGGTTGCCAGATGTGCTGCAGAAAAAAACCGGACGTGAAAAAACATTAGTTTATTTTTACAATCGGTAAAAATGCTACTTATATACTGCTTGAGCAAGCAGTTTTGGTACATCGACGAGTAATAGAATAACAAAACAAGCAGTATTAGTCACGCATGTTTACATGCCGGGATTTAAGGCGAATTTTTATTGTCAACGGTTCAAAACATTTTAAAAACATAAAATGAAATGGCAATATAAATATAAGAGTTAGATAGAGATAGGTAATCCAATGTTTTTAAAATGTTTTGAACCGTTGATAATAAAAAATTCGCCTTTAGTTATTAGATTGTCTCTTTTCCTCACATTGCCTATGTGTTATGTTATTTAGCTCAACCTGTATTAAAAAAATTACTTGAGCCCAGTGGCGTCTCCAGTGGTACCTAAACGAAGATTTCTGTCAACAAATGTACGTCACTGATTTTAAGCATGTTTGTTATTTTATTTAAACTAAGCAAGTAAAAATAAAGCTTTTTATCGTGATAACTTTTTAAGAATAATAAAATTTACTTAACTGCATAGCCCTAGACTGAATACTGGAAGTAATAATTATATAAAATTTAACACAAACACCAAATTAAATACCATTAATATTTAAACTAATAAATTATCCTAAATTTAATTTTTTGTCAGATATATTCGTTGAAGTACTGCTCAAGACACTGGACTGAGTAACTTTAATTAACTTCTAAATCTCTTTGATAATTTAAATAAGCTTATTAAATCTACAAATAAAACTGACAAACTTTATTAAAATCAGATAAGGGTTGTTTGCTATTAACAAAAACTTTTTTTAGGGGTAGCACCCTTTATCTGGGAAACAATGCATTGCCGGACTTATGTTTATATGAACTTTTCTGTATTTTTTTTAATGCAGAATCTGTCTAACTTTTTTCACAACATTCATCAATTTTAGGCGTTCAACCAATCATAACCGCGGTAATATTTGGTGACAACTTTGACGTATAATACATTGTTTAAACGTCAACAGAACCGTTTGGTAAATACCTTTTAGAATTGGTTCTTCGCCTAAAATTGGTGATTGTGTTAAACTCTGTAAAGACAGGCTATTTCATTTGTCTGTCCAAATATGTTCCAATTTTAATATAATATTAAACTATTCTGTGAAGTCTTGATTTGTATACTCGAATTATTTAACATAATTAGTGTATTCCTTTTACCTTGGTAGCTTTCCAGTGACGAAACTTTTGTGCGTCACGCTCCAGGGCTTGAAGCTCTTGAACTGCTCTAAAAGTTAGTCACTGGAATGCATCCTTAGACAAGGACAGAGTACTTTAAGAAATTTTAAAATTTCGTTGTTTTTAACCTTTCTTCGCTTTATAATAATAATTTCTTTTAAATATCTAATTCCATTTTAAATAAATAATTTTAAAAATCCATCCTTAACCATAAAAAACATGTGTGAAGCACAAAAACCAAAAGAGGGGTTGGTGCATGAGGGGCAAGGGGAAGAAAAACGGAGTAGCTCAGGTGCATAACACTTTCCGTCACTGGAACGCCATAAAGTAGAACGAAATGCTCCTGAGCTACTCAGGGAGCGCTCTATTTGCGTCACTGGAAAGCCACTCTTTTAGAACCGTTCTAAACCGTTCTTTGAACTGTCAATAGTGTCAAGAACGGTTCTACAACATGAAAAAATTAGTGTATTCCTTTTACCTTGTAGAACCGTTCTGAACTGTTCTCCGAACTGTCAATAGTGTCAAGAACGATTCTACAACATAAAAAATGTCAAAAAATTGTAAAAGGATCACTTAAGGTGTCGTTCCGGGCGGTTCTAGAGCATAAAAGGAATTAGGGTATTCCGTTTACCTTGTAGAACCGTTCTCCGAACTGTCAGTAGTGTCAAGAACGGTTCTACAACATGAAAAAATGTCAAGAAGTTGTAAAAGGAACATCTATGGTGTCGTTCCGGGCGGTTCTAGAGCATAAAAGGAATACAGCAATTACAGCATATGTCAAAAAATTGTAAAAGGAATACTTATGGTGTCGTTCTGAGTGGCGTTCCAGTGACGCAAATAGAGCGCTCCCGAGTAGCTCAGGAGCATTTCGTTCTACTTTATGGCATTCCAGTGACGGAAAGTGTTATGCACCTGAGCTACTCCGTTTTTCTTTCCCCTTGCCCCTCACGCACCAACCCCTCTTTTGGTTTTTGTGCTTCAAACGTGTTTTTTTATGGTTAAGGATGGATTTTTTAAAATTATTTATTTAAAATGGAATTAGATATTAAAAAGAGATTATTATTATAAAGCCAAGAAAGGTTAAAAACAACGAAATTTTAAAATTTCTTAAAGTATCTTTCTTCCCTTGTCTAAGGCTTCGTTCCAGTGACTAACTTTTAGAGCAGTTCAAGAGCTTCAAGCCCTGGAGCGTGACGCACAAAAATTTTCGTCACTGGAAAGACCCCTCTGGGCGGTTCTGGAGCATAAAAGGAATACAGCAAATATGCACATGTTTACAAAGGTGGGTTTCTTTAATTAGCGATGATTTTTTCTATTAACACTTGGAAACTTTGGTTATAGTCCGTGTGGTGTTGCACTATAAACAAAATATTTTTATTCTTTAGGGGCCCATAGGCGATCAACATTTTCGCGCAAAATATTGTGCAATATTATGGCTGGTCGTCCCCAAACAGTGCAATATATTTGCGTAATGACTATATTCAATATACTGCACAATAACTAGCTTTGTTTGTAACTACTGGTTAACACATGGATAAGGAAAACGTAGCTGCTTGAAACATGTTTAAAAAGAAGAAGAAAACCTTTATTTCTTCTTCTATTTTTTTAACCCAGATTTGTAAAACAATTACTTCTTCCCATTTGAAAACTGACATAATTGTGCAATATTATCAACACACGACAAAATAAATCACTATTGCACAATAAAAATTAAACTGTTTTTGATTGGCACAATATATTGTGCAAACTCTTAATATAAAACACAAACGGTCAATATTATTGTACAATATGAAATATTGCACCATAATAATGATTGTGTGAGGGCCGCTTTAAGCAGCACACAGACGATCAATAATATTGTACAATATTATTGACTGTTTGTGGTTTATATTGAAAGCTTGTACAATATATTGTGTCAATCAAAAACAGTTTGATTTTTATAGTGCAATAGTGATTTATTGTGCCTTGTGTGGGGAATATTGCACAATTATATCAGTTTAGTTATTTTGCAATATATTAAATATAGTCTTTGCATAAATATATTGCACTGTTTGGGGGCGACTAGCAATATTATTGTACAATATTTTGCCCAATAATATTGATCGTCTGTGGGCCCCTTTAAATTATTGCATTTTTTATTCAAGTCCCACAAAAAACGGACCTATTTTCCGGTTTGCTAAGATTTTTCCAACCGGAAAGCAGTGTTGCCAACAAGTCTGACATAAAATATGCTAAAAGACAATGCTAAAGACTGTCAAAGTTTTGCCAAAATTATGCTAAAACTTTAAAATTTAGGGTAAAAATTATACCAAAAATTTTCGATGTCGAATTAAGAGGAATAGTCACCCCAGTAAAACGTTTTTCCTAAATAACTTGGGTATTTTAAAAGATTTTTAAATTCGGTCTTCACTGAGCGCTTTGGAATATTATTGTGTAGGCCGCTCTGGAAGCACTTTTTCATTTTTTGATTTTTGTTTTTTATTTTCTCCAAAAAGGTAAAAAATAAAAAAGTGACTCCAGAGCGGCCTAGATATAATAATTTTATTAAGAATGGCGAAAGAATGAAATTTCCATTTTCACTAGGAAACTTTTAAAATCAGAAAAACAAAAATGCTAAAAATTTGGAAATAAATCAGTAGGCTCATCTTAAATTTGTACATGTGTCAACAATGTTTCAACCCCACTACGCATAACTCCGCGAGACGGCAAGTGCAGCCTGCACTCGCGTCGCGCTCGGCCGACTAGGTGAGCACTGCTAGTATGTTTCTAGCTGTGGAAAGGGATAGAGTTTGGATAATTTTTTACAAATTAGGATTGTTCCGACTGTGAACTTATGTTTGTTATTTATTAACCTTTTAATTACACATGTTTCTGTAAGACACTTTTATTAGGCCAATTCGTGGTTAAAATATTTATAATTGGATCCGGAATTTAGTTGAGGTTTTCTCCAACTACTCGGGCACATACCCCTCCAAGCATTAAATCACTGAAAAACCTTTTTATAAATTAAATATAATTTGTATTAGTAAAAATAATTACTATTCTGATTTTGTGGTTACTGGTTATAATAATATTCTTGTTGAGTCATTGTATTTTTACTTTCTTTTAGGATTTATTCTATTATGGTAATCTTATTAGGCATATTTTGATTTTTTTTAATTCAAAGAGGCAATAACAGTTTTTTTCCTCGAATTAGGGTTTTCGGATTATTTGCATTCGAACCTTTTTATATATTGTACGAGAAAACAAAAGCCAAAAAAAACGATATAACTGCTTTATCATATACGTATGTATACAGGGTGTTTTAGAACTATGAGATCAAACTTTAAGGTGAAATTTCTTATGTTATTTTATGAAAAAAGTTCTGATAAACATATGTCCGGAGTTGCTTTTTACTGAGATACAGGGCGCTAAAATTTAAGAAAAAAAAATTTACAAATATTTTTAATATGCTTGGGGCGATTTGGATAAAATTTTGTACATTTATTTAAAGTAGTAAGGCGCTTATTTATTGCTAACCATATTGTTATTATTGGGTCCAGTGGCGTCTCAGTGGGCACCGCAATTTATATTATTGAGCAAAAAAGCACGCAACTGACTTTTTTTACGTTTTTATATATTTTTTTATAATTAGGCAATTAATAATACAACTTTTTAGTCTTTGTATTTTCTTCGTATCTCGATTTGTTTTCGAAAAAAAAATTAAAGCCACTTTAAGTTATTCTAAAAAGTATTAGTCATTTATTTTAAGGGAAATAATTGTTTTATTTTAATTTTTGCTTTTTATATCATGTTGTCTATGGGTAGTTTTTGGAAGAAATTATAGTAGCTTAATAATTTTTTCTAGAAAACAAAGGTAGATACAAAAAAATAAAGAGAATAAAAAGATGTATTATTAATTGCTTAATTATAGAAAAATATAAAAACGTCAAAAATGTCAGTGGCGTACTTTTTTTCCTTAATAATATAAGTTGCGGTGCCCACTGAGACGCCACTGACCCAATAATAACAATATGGTTAGGGTTAAAAA
Organism: Listronotus bonariensis; assembly: GCA_014170235.1. Lineage (NCBI taxonomy): Eukaryota > Metazoa > Arthropoda > Insecta > Coleoptera > Curculionidae > Listronotus > Listronotus bonariensis. Next base: position 5,316 of record JACEGR010011131.1, on the reverse strand, counting down.
ATATTTAGAAAAAAACTTCTTAAATTTTAACGCCCTGTATCTGAGTAATAAAGCAACTCCGGACATATGTTTATAGAAACTTATTTTCATAAAATAATATAAGGAATCACACCTTAAAGTTTGATCCCATAGTTCTAAAACACCCTGTATAGAGAAAGCAACATATTCGCTTTAAAAATCCTTTTTTTTGCATTTCTCGACGTTTTGGGGCCTAAATATTACGAAAAATGAATTTTCACAACAAAAAATTTCCTGTCTGTGTGTGGATATGTGTCTGTGAGTGTGTTTACTCGATAATTTTTGAACCGTTAAACCTATCGATTTAAAATTTGGTACCAAACTTTTTGCCACAAAATCTCGGTCGAGCTCGTTAATAGGCAAAATCGGCGTGGTGTATTTAGGGGGTTAGAAAATAATAAAAAAAACATTACTTTACTTCTATTTGAGCTGAAATTTTTAACATTTCATTTATCCGGGGTGAAAAATTAAGTTTTTTGCTTTGTTTAAAATATTTTTTAAAAATGGAACTGACTATTTTTTAGCGTACCTAATCGAAAAATTTTACATTTAAATTGCGCAACTTTGTGTGAAAAAAAACGCTAAATAAAAGAAACAGACGGTTTATTGGCAACACTAGCCAAGAAGATAACAGTTTGTTATATAATTTTAATTTTACAATACAATTATCAATTGTGGCGGAAGGAGGGGGCCAAGTCCCCCAAGAACAGAACGATCAGTAATTCAACGAGTCGCATTTACTCTAGTAGCAAAATTTATGAAAATTCCAAATGGTTTAGATATTATGAAATCCTGCGTTAAGAGTGCGCCACCCTGTATATTTTTTTACATCTGTATACTGATGTTTTATTATAAAAATATTTTTCACAGATAAACACCATGGTAATAAGCATTCGACATATTTTGGCGATTTTCATATACGTAAGTAGATAAAACCGGTGGTCGTTTAGTCAGTACCTTCATTTTATGGAAGAATGTATTTTTAAGGGGCTCAAGCCCCTTAAAAAAATCGTTCTGCCGCCAATGACAATTATTAAAGGAAGAAGAAATGAAAGTGGTGTATTTCGTGCAATACTTTAATAATAAAATGCTAATAAGCATTGCAGAGAGTTTTCGGTACAACCATCATCAGTGCTAGTTATCAACAAACAGGAGTCGTAGCCCTGGAGTGCATAAATCAGTCGACAAAAGTTTAAAAAACAGTAATTTACATTACAAACAAGTCACATATGAACATTTTTGTTTAAAAATATATCCCTTAAAGGGATGGGGGGTGGGGGTAATAATGTTGAAAAAATTACTGCCAAGAGCATATCACTTTCAACCATGGTTCAAAAGCGCGCTTTTTAGCATTTTATTAAAATATTGTAATCGGCGAACTATACTTTGGGCACTTAAAAATGATATAAACACCTAAACAAAAAATTTATGACATTGGTTTAAAAGTCAGTCACCCTAGTTATCACAATAAATAATTATGGGAAATTCGTCCCCTGCTGCAAAAGCTTTTGCATTGCAGAGGAGACGCGTTCGCATAATTGCTAAAATTGGCTATCTGGAAGAATGTAGACCATATTTTATCAAATTGGGGCTGCTTACGTTCCCATGCTAATATATCTTTCAGTGCATCATGTTTATTAAGCAAAACATTCACTTGTATCAAAGCAACTAGCAAATTCACAATTATAATACTCGAAACAGTTAGGATTTAATCCATGACTTTCATAGACTTGGAAGATCCAGGGGTGGCACCAATTACTCTTGTATAATATACTTTAATGCGCATCCGCTGCGCATTAGGTGTTTAAATACAATGCTTTTAGAAGCACTATAAAAGAGTACCTCTTAAAACATGCCTTTTTTTCTGTGAAAGAATACTTGAGCAACTGCTTTACTTTTTAATTAGTTTAAATTATCGATTTAATGACTTAAAAAGAATGTATTCCAGGACTCTTATGTTGGCTAAACTTAAAAAAAAAGATTATTGTTTATTTGATAATTTTATTACATTATTTTAATAATTGGTAATTACGGTCAGTGTTATTGTGATGTAACTGTAATTTCCTATTTTATTTAAGTACTAGCTATGATTCCCGGCTTCGCTAGGGAGTTGATATGAGACGCAAATAACCGTTGTTCTGAATGAAGTTCAAATACTCGACAACAGATGGCGCCACTACGCTTAATTTCCAAGTTGAAGGGTTGGAAGAGTCCTTATATCTTTAAAAATACGCCCTTTAGGGTAAAACGGAAACTTTCTTGTTCGAGGGGGGATAAAGGGCTATCACACTATATAAGTCCCTTTATCGTATCGGGGCTCCTTTTCAAGTTTTATCGGCACGCACATTTTATCAACTTAGTTTTATTATATATAATGATAATGATAACATTTTAAAGTTTGTTTTTCTATAATTTAATGTAAATTGACGTGTAAAAACACTTATGTAGTGTAAATATTATCAGCAAATAAATATAGTTTAAAAAAATTAACAACAATAGTGAACGAAAAATACTAGTATTCGTGGAAAAAAGCTTCGGGCGCTCAACATACGAAAAATGTGGCACAATGCGCACACGCTTTATTACAATAATGCTAGTATTTTTTGTTTATTATTGTTTTAAGATTATTTTAGAAATGATTTTCACTTTTTAGTTAAATGTGCTTTAAAAGCGTGTTTTTAGTTTTTTAAACAATATTTTTTTAGACTTTAGTTTCACATACTAACGTCTAGCGCCTACCGGAGCATTAATCACGAATCGCAGCACGAGTGTTGTAATATGCAGAAAGAAGGAAAAATATGGTGAATTCAGGTTGGCTTTTTAATGAAAACTGGCTTTAACTAACGAAAACTAACCAGAACGTCGACCAAACATTCTTTCCTCTGTATACTAGAAATCATCAATTCGGCAACTTTTGGGATCAATACTCAGGTAGGCGCTAGACGTAAATGTTTCACTAGGTGCGTTTTATTGCTGCCATTCCGGAATCACAACAACATTTTTACTTTGAATAAAGGCTAATACATTTTCCGGAATATTATCTCTGATCTGATCAGCATCTGGTCCGGACTATGTACTGACCGCCCATGATCATTGCCCTTATAAGGCGGCATAGTCAGGCGCAGTCACATTTAGTAAAATAAATTTCTCTTATGGGAATAACACAAAAATAATCAGTACCCAGAAAAAATTGTAAATAACTTACAGTGGAACTCCCCTAACTTAAACTTCCGTAAGTCGAAAAATTCCCCAAGTCGAACATTTTTCTTGATCAGTAAAATTTTATCAATTTCATAATGTTATTTGATCTCTCTAAGTCCTAAGTCGAATTTCTACTTTACTAATATTTCTTTAACTCGAACTAATTTTTACGTGACATCAGGCCTAACTCGAATTTTTCGGGAAAGTACTTGTGTATTTCGGGGTCATTGTTCAATTTACTGCATGCACGGTGTTATTAATTCCAAACAGGGAAAAACTATTATTGGTACAGTGTACGTTTGGTGAGTTGAAGGCGATTGTTTAGTGAATTTTAAGCGATAAAGATAAAAATTAAACCCAATTGCTGAAGTGGGAAAAGGGCGAAAAAAGGTATTGCGGAACAATTTCTTATCTCACTAAATGAACAAAAAAAAGGAGACCAATTTAACACAAAAAATATATATACATTTTTTTAAGTAAAAAATACAATTTGTAACTATATACAGCGTATCCTCGGAAGTTCTCACCATATGAGAAACTTTTTAATTATAACCTTTACGAAAAAATGTGCCGGTTCATAGAAAGTCCTGCTTGATGAGAAAATTTATTTCCACAAAAATAATTGTATGTTAGATGTACAGGGTGGCTTAAAAAGACTTTATGTCATTTTATGAAGAAAACTTCCTATAAAGGCATGTCCGGACGTGCTTCGTTTCTGAGATACAGTGTGTTTTGACCTTCGATTATTTATTTAAAAAGTGGACTGTATAACACTTTTGTTTCTATATTAATTACAATTACAAACTATTAAAAAATGCTTATTGTTCATAATGCTTTTGGGAGGCACGCCTAACCGTCATCTCCTCAACTTGTTTCAATTCGAAGTCCCCTCTCTCGTCTTCACGCATCGGACCGCGCCGCATACGCTTCAGTCGACTTGATCGGTGGCGCCCTCACGTCACAAAATATGCGCACCATGATGTGTTTTATAGACAGGGAGATTAAACAAATTTATTGTTTATAGCCTATATGCACGAACATGCCCCCCGCCTTGAAGCACCGCACTGTGTCTTCAATTAATTTTTAGTTCCACTGGGAGAGGACAAATTTTAGAAAACGAACGTTTTAACACTCCACTGGAAGTCTTAATGCTAGCAACACGATTAATATTATCGTTACCCGGATACACTTCGAGTATACGTCCAAGTCGCCATTTTAACGGCGGCGTATTGTCTTCTTTTAACAAAACTAATGCTCCAACTTGAAGATCGGACTGAGTCTGCTTCCACTTTACTCGCTGCTGCAGTTCACTGACGTACTCTTTGCTCCAACGGCACCAAAAATGTTGCATCAGCCTTTGAATACGTTGATATATCGATAATCTCGATTCGGGAATATGAATTAAATTAGGATTCGGCAAACTTGTTAAGCTTCTTCCAACGAGAAAATGGGCTGGGGTTAAAGGACAAAAATCATTTGGATCGGAAGAAAGGGATGTCAGAGGACGGGAGTTTAAAATAGATTCTATTTGTGCTAATAGAGTGGTTAATTCCTCGAAAGTTAAATTCGCATTACCCGCTACCCTCTTTAAATGATGCTTAACTGACTTGACGCCAGCCTCCCATAGGCCTCCGAAATGAGGCGATTGGGCTGGTATGAAATGCCATTGAACGCCTTCTTGAGAATATGCATCAGAAAGCATGCAGGCATTCTTTTCTAAATAATTTCCTAAATCTCTTAGCTCACGATCAGCCCCAACAAAATTCAAGCCATTGTCTGAATACATATGGCTAGGTTTACCTCTACGAGCAACGAATCGTCTAAACGCCAAAATAAAAGCCTCACTTGTTAAATCGGAAACTAATTCCAAATGTAACGCCTTCGTTGCGAAACATACAAATACACTAACATAGCATTTGGACAATTTTGCGCCACGACCTGTTTTATCTTTTATTGTTAAAGGACCCATGTAATCCACGCCGACATTGCTAAATACTGTACCCGGCGTTAATCGGGTTTTGAGTAAATTGCCCATAATCGGCTGCGTGTTTTGCGCTTTATATCGAAAACATTTTAAGCAATTTCTCACGACTGCTT
>JACEGR010011130.1:0-16079 GCA_014170235.1 Listronotus bonariensis | reverse complement strand
CTTTATCAGGTTTAGTAAATTTCTGCCAAGATGTTCATGCGGGAGAGGGTTTCCGTTATGTATGTTCCCAAATAAACTGTGTCTTTAGCGTGTCAGTGCAATGCAGTTGTATATTATGTGTGAGGCTGTTTCCGCCTCCTTCCCGCAAAGCGTGCATATTATGGGTCCCTTGTAACTGCTCATTTTTGCAAGTGTTTCCTTAGATGACAGTGTCCTGTCAGAGTCCTACAACTTGTCTTAGCTGAGTGCGCTTCAGCTGAAGAACCTCAGTTTTTAGTTCCTTGGAAGGATCGCCCAGTGTCTCCTTCGCATGTCTTTGGCCAGGTGATGTATGCCAACGAGCAAGATGTTGTGGTTGAGACCATCTGCTTATCGTTGTTTTTGTCACCTTTTTGGACAGTCCGAGTACTGGCTCTGGACCGTTGAACCTTTTAGACGACTCAGCTCTCGCTAGTTCATCTGCTTTTTCATTGCCTTCTATTCCCGAGTATCCAGGAACCCACAGAAGTTCTATCCTGTTGTTCCTGGCGGCGAGCTCTTTGATACTATTCAGGTACTCCATCATGATTTTGGATGTTATACGATGGGCATCCAAGGCTTTTAGAGCAGCCTGGCTGTCTGAAAGAATGTAAATGATGTGGTTGTGATACCCTCTTCTCATATTCTCTTAAACGCATGCTAGAGCAGCGTATATTTATGCTTGGTATACAGTGGCTTGCCTCCCTAATGGGAGGCTAAAAGTCGCTTTGAGCCTTGCCCCAAATACACCAACACCTGCTCCATCATCCGTCTTTGAGCCATCGGTGTACCAAACCAAGCCTCTGTAAAGTAATGGAGGTGTTCCATTTGTCCATATGTCAGGATTACAGCTGACCTTATATGGTTTTTGAAGTTGTAGACCCCAGTCATGTGGTCTGATCTCACGTTCAAGGGCTGTAGGTCGATAATTCCCGTTACCCTAGCGTGACCGTGTCTTCCAAGATGTTATTTCCACGTCCCTGCATTTATCATTCTATAGGCGCTATTTATAGCCTTCGTCTTGATAAAAATGTCCAAGGGCGTTAACGGATGGACTTAAATACACCTGTAACTTTTTTTTTTTTATTTTTATCCGTCATTATAAACGAGGAGCTTCTCAATTTGCCCGTATGTTTTTGTTTGTGTGTATGTTACGCGATTACCCCGGCCTTTGTGGATCGATTTAAAAATCTTTTTTTTGAAAGAGTGTACATCCGCGGTGATCCCATAAAAAAACAATTGAGAATCGCAAGAGAAAAAGGTACTAGACCTATTTTTTCTCTGCCGTACGTTGTTCGTGCGGCAAAGCTGCTTCTAGATAAGAAATATGCTCGATAATAAAGGAGCGCATTCAGAATCGACAATCTTGGGGCAAAATTAACCTTTTCACCAAACTAAAAGAGAAGTAAAACTAAAAAGCGAAAAATATACAGCTACCTTAATATGGGTATCTAATGTCTGATCAATAGATACCCCAGATTGATGAGAAGATTGGTGCGATCTGGTAGCTAGGAATAACCGAATTATTTTTTTAGCTTTTAATACAGTAGAACCGTTTAATATAAAATTCCTAAAATAAGCTAAGGAATCATACCCTGTATTTTCAGACATCAATAAACTTACACCCTGTAATATATTATGGGAAAAAAGGTAAAATAATATTTTTTCCTACGACCACATGTGTGAAAATAGTAAATAGCACACTGTTTTCATGCATAGAAATGCGTTTTATCACACTAGTGTTGCAAAGTACTTTACAACACTAGTGTTGCAAAGTATAATATGAAGCTGCCATCGCTGTCATTGTTATTTAAAATAAATTTGAACTTATCAGCCTGTTAATGGGATTTAAATTGATAAACCCATGCAATACTTTTTAAATGAGGACCTTTTTAATTCTAAAATGATGAAAAGCTACTAGGTAGGTGATTTTTGATATAAAAATATTGTTAAACAGTATAATATATCGCAGTAAGGAAAAGTATAGTAATGGAAAGTTTTCAATTGTTTTCTTATTTCTTCTGTGAAGAGAAACTACTTTTATTTTTTTTTGAGAATAACTTGTGGTCGTAGGAAAAATACTGTACATTACTTGTGTGAAAAACACTTTCTTACACTCGTGGGTTTGTGGCACTCGGCTGACGGCTCGTGCAACAATATTCTCACTCGTGTGAAATATGTCAGTTTCCACCCTTGTAATGTAATATACGATATTTTAAGTTTCTCAGTAAAAACACTTTACTTTCTGTTGTCTATACTTTAAAATATACTTTAGTAACAATGTATTATTTATTATAATATTCAGTAACAGAAGTGTGTAGTTAAAGGAAAATTTCTTGCTTTATTTATACTTTTCCAAACACATAACCTACACTTAAATCCCCAAAAGCTTACAAAAGAGTTGCTTAAAGCGTTCTTTTGAGCCCTAGAGATTTCGAGGCAAGCTGCTGAATCTTGTATAGCTGTCTAGTAAATATACTTCTCTAGGCAAACCCAATATCCTTTCTTGTGGTAAATAGCAATTCTTTTTTCCTATTTTTGTACAGTTTTTGCTGAATTGCACGTTAAAATACTACGTTCTTTACTTACTGCAGTGCTTCTTTTAAAGGCTAATACAAAGTTGTTTGGGTTGAAATATTTTTAACTGATCAGCTTAAGCTGTTTTTAACACGCTTTTATTAACTTGGGTTGTAACTATCAATCTGGCTATGTAACGGAATCTTTGAGCCTAATTTTAATCCAACTTCCAGCTATTCAGATTTCTTTGAAACTTTGCTCACGTATTAAGGAAACATGACAATGCAATAATCTGCAAACAGTATCCCGTTATCTTTTTTTGGATCGCCAGGAAAAAAATTCCATTATATTATAAAAACAACACCTAGGGTGCCATCTGTTGGCAACATTTCAAACTTTGCTATTAAATGAAGAAGAAATTTTTTAGTTTTTACACAATTTGGTTAGTTGCACCATTGGTGTTCAATTTTTATGAAACAATAAAAATATAGGGTTAGTTGCACCATTGGTGTTCAATTTTTATTAACACGCTTTTATTAACTTGGGTTGTAACTATCTGGCTATGTAACGGAATCTTTGAGCCTAATTTTAACCAACTTCCAGCTATTCGATTTCTTTGAAACTTTGCACACGTATTAAGGAAACATGACAATGCAATAATCTGCAAACAGTATCCCGTTATCTTTTTTGGATCGCCAGGAAAAAATTCCATTATATTATAAAAAACAACACCTAGGTTGCCATCTGTTGGCAACATTTCAAACTTTGCTATTAAATGAAGAAGAAATTTTTTAGTGGGTTGCAATATATTTGCAACGGTCCAAACATTGCCTGGATTGCCATCTGTTGGCAAAATTTCAAACTTTGCTACTTAATGAAGAAGAAATTTTTAAGTGAGTTGCAATCTGTTGGAATGTTCATTAAAAAATTTTTTGCCATTTTGTCAAGAGTAGCAGAAACTAAAAATGAAAAATAATTAATAGTTTAAAAACTAAAAACACGCTTTATATATGCAACCGAACTAAAATTAGAAAATAATTTTTCATTAAAAAAATATTGTCATTTCATAGTAAAAAGCGTGGGGGTGATAAATATAGTTAAATGTTATAATTATTATATTTTGCAAATATCTATGATGGAAAAGTTATGAAAAAATAGTAAAATGCGCCCCAATGCTTTTTACTATGAAATGACAATATTTTTTTTAATGAAAATTATTTTCTAATTTTTAGTTCGGTTGCATATAAAAGCGTGTTTTTTAGTTTTTTAAACTATTAATTATTTTACAAGCTTTATTTACCTTGAAGCATTTATCTTTAAGCGAGCCTGGAGGCTTATTTTCCCTTGACCCTACTCCTTCTCATTCACACGGCATTCATTCTACAGGGTGATTCAAAAATCGATCACGAAACTTAAGAGAGTGATTCTACTTGACAAAATAAGGGTAGAGCTTTATATACATTTTTTTCAAAATGTCATTCGTTTTCGAGTTACAAGCCGTCAAAGTTTAATTTTTATTTTGGTTTTTTCAGCCATATTGCATTTATTTTTTAACCAGTCCAGTTGATATTTGTGCACACAAATCGAGATTTTTAAGACAAAAGTACTTTTTAAATACCGTCAGAGTGCAATTTACATAAAACTTAAAATTCATTTACATCATAACTTTTTCATTTTGAGATATCACAAAAGCTGGGGCGCCATTTTATAGACAATCAAAACTTAAAAACAAGGTACTTTTATTAAAGTGATGAAACCTCACCTGTTTAGGCACCAACTGACATCTAAAGTTTTCAACAATTTCAATCAAATTACCTACATACATACAGGCTGTTCTAATGAGTCAACTGACAAACTTAATGGGGTGATTCTACAACAGAAAATAAGCAAAAACTTCATATAAACATATGTCCTAAACGTCTTAGCTTTTGAACTACAGGTGTAGTTAAATATTTTAAAAACCTTTTTTTTTTAATTTTCATTTTTATATATATATATATATATATATATATATATATATATATATATATATATATATATATATATATATATATGTATCATATATAATTATTTATTTATTTTTCTCTGGGTATAGGTTTTTTTGTTAATAATTAAAAACTACTTCATTATACAGCTAACATCTGACGCGTCCGCCCAGCGTGTTATGTAAAGTTTTTTAAATAATGTTGTTATGTATTATTTAGGTAATCCTTCAATGATGAAAAAAGTAGTAATTTTTGTAATTGTTTGTAGGCTGTCGCCTGAACACAATATATATACTTTTGAAAAAGCTCACTACGCTGGGCGAACGCGTCAGATGTTAGCTATGTAATGAAGTAGTTTTAATTATTAACAAAAAAACCTATACCCAGGAAAAATAAATGTCAGGTATTGGTTTATGGTTTAAGAAGATAAATAAATTATATATATATATATATATATATATATATATATATATATATATATATATATATATATATATATATATATATATATATATATATATATATATATATATATATATATATATATATATATATATATATATATTTTATTTTTAATGGCGCCTTTCACCTAATCTTTAAAAAGCAACCAGGTCAGTAACTTTTAACAGGGTATATGCTTAAATACCAAGTATAAAACGCAGAGGTTAAAACATTATCGTAAAGGATCCCTCCAGCTTAAATGACTTGAAAACCGCTTTATCCCTCTATCCTTTCTGCAAAATAAAAGAGTCTCTTAATATACATATTACATTAAAACAAAGAGCTTTTTCGTGAGTGCCGTTAGTAGGTTCAAATAATTTTTTTCTTCTAGTATTACCTAATGTTTTTATTTAAAAAAATATATTTATTTTTCAAATATTGGTTTATTTCAAAATATACTATTATTTTCAATAATTTTTAGTAAATTTAATTTGCCAAACTGTCAAATTTTAAAACTAGTGGCACATGAACAGAAAGAAATAATGACAAAAGCAAGTTTACTTGACCGTTCGGTTCAGCTGATGTCGCGTTTACTGTTACATTGCATAAATTATTATTTAAGTTTATTGTAGTAGGCTTTGAAACAAAACACTAATTTATTGTGTAAAGTAAATAATAGTTTAAAAAAACTAAAAAAACACGCTTTTATATGCAACCGAACTAAAAATTAGAAAATAATTTTTCATTACAAAGAGTTTGTCACTTCAGAGTAAAAGTGGTATTTTACTATTTTTTCATAACTTTTCCCTCATAGATATTTGCAAATAGAATAATTATAACATTTAATATATTAAGCACCCCACGCTTTTATTCTGAAGTGACAAACTCTTTGTATTGAAAAATTATTTTCTAAATTTTAGTTCGGTTGCATATAAAAGCGTGTTTTTTAGTCTTTTTAAACTATTATTTATTTTTCATTTTTTAGTTCGATATATCAATTAGTTTTTTAAAAATAAATGCTCCAGTTTATTCACTAAAAATTCCTTCGCCATTTTGTCAAGAGACACAGAGGATCTTTAAAGGAATTTATTTATCCTGGCGGTCCTAATCAGGATAACGGGATACTGTTTTTAAATTATTGCATTGTCATCGGTCCTTGATACGTGTGCAAAGTTTCAAAGAAATTGAATCGCTGGAAGTTGGTAAAAATTAGGCTCAAAGATTCCGTTACATAGATAGATAGATAGATAGTTACAACCCAAGCTAATAAAAGCGTGTTAAAAAGCTTCAAAGTGTTAAAAAGTTACTTTTTTAACACTTTCTATAGTGTACTAGAATGGAGTACTTTAACTTCATGTTCACGATTAAAAACACATCTTCAAAAAAAATTAATTTGCATCAAAAATAAAACGTGAATTATTTAAAACATCTTCATTTAGAAACCCTAAGATAAATGGTGGTCTGAATGCCGTTATAAACTACCCATTTACCCTTTCTTGGAAATAAAATATCCTCTAATATATGTATATCATAAAAACTCCATTTTGTAAATTTGGTTCACGTAATTTACTCTATTCCATTACGTGGGATATATTCTTTTGAAAAAGGTTGCTAGGCAATTTACACAAATTGCAGGAAAAAATCATATAGTAGTCATGCTTTATAAATGTGAAAATGTAAAGATTTCATAGAAATGGAAAATTAGGCAGCAGTGTGTTCACAGATGCGTAAAAAAATAGTGGAATACAAAAGTAACGTATAGTCTGGTCAACATGTATCTTTTTGCGTAAAATTTTTATATATTCTCCAAAAATTACGATCTAGGTGTCATTTGTTTCGGAATAATGAATAGAAAGTTTAAGGTGAAGTCTCGAAGGGGGCCGATAAAAATTGCAAAAGCTACAAACTATACATGAAAGGAAAAAAAAGTGAGGGCTTGTTTTTTTGAATATCTCAAAAACTATTAAAGATATTTATGTTTTATCCATCTATTATTGATCTGTAATACCTTGGAAACGGAATATGTTATGGTAGCAATAATACCTGCTATCACACCTAGGGCATTATAAGCGGGCATTATGATAATGCCCGCTTATAATGCCCTAATGCGCTAATATGGAAATTTTATTGCTTATTTAATTTTATTTCTCTCACAATAAAGATCAAGTTTATACAAAAAATAATTTTTCTTTAAACAATACTAAAAATTAAACTTTATTTCCAAAATAAAAATTACAATTTTGAAATGTCCCGGAAAATGTAGCTGATTCCACTATAGAATGGTCGGTGTTTTTGTGATGGTAGCAGCGGTGGTAGCACTAACGCTATTTTGTATGAAAGAACAGTCCATTAAAGAATTTTTAATAGTAGATACGGAATTAACCTCGGAATTAACTGAATTGGCAATCATTTTGGCTACTTTGTTTTTGGATGAAATACTTTCTTCTATATATCCTTCAGCTACTGAAGAGCTTTTCCATTTCCCATGTTGTTTTAGCGTTTCAAACGAAGCACCTGCCTTAACAAGTAAAGTTGACGATGTGCAACGCAAACAGTGGCCGGTGTAAGCTTCTGCATTATCCAATTTTAAAAATTTTGCGATCAATGTTGGGACGCTTCCTATGGTATTTTTCCAATGGGTTGTACTGTACATCGACCCTTTCTATAAGTAAGAAAGAATCTTCGCTCCTTTATTCCAGCTGGTCTTATTGTTGTGTACTTTTTATTAAATTTAAAGCGCCTAAATCTTCTTCAATGATAGTAAAACTTTTGAAGTTGAAGTTTTAGTTTCTGGTACCTTTATAACCAAGACTGTTCCTCTATCTTCAATGTCATCAATAGTCATTTTGACCAACTCATCTCGTCTTAAACGTCCAAAAACACCCATTACCAATATGACTTTGTGTACCAAGTAGATATCATCAGAGCCTTCTTAATAAATTTTAAAATTTGTTCTCCTTCCAAAACTTTAGACTTCTTCGGGACGTATCCTTTCGACTTAACTTTTAAAAAGATATGAGACGATGGTATTGCGAAATGTCTATATTTTCATAGACCATCAACGTAGACCTTAGGGTGGAATACTTGGTCCAGAGAGAGTTCGGACTGTATTTTTTCGACCAAAAATAATAAAGTTTTTAAACATATGTATTAAAATAAAATCAATAACTTACCAGTTCCTGAAAATATGCCATTAAAACGGTTTCGGTTATTTGAAGAATTGCGTTAGCATCTTTCCAAATACCAAATATGCCATACTCCCGATCATACTGCTGCCTTGATTTAACTGGCAAAAGATTTTTGGTCGCTTTTATGGCCTTTTCTCTTATATTTTGTGGAGTTTCTTCCATTTTGAGCAAATCGTTAAATAAAAATGCCAACTGACTAACTGATAGAAACATCAAAGTCAAACTTAACACCAGTCATTATCTACTTACGTATACAGGTACAGGTGCAACTTATTTTTATATTGCGAATAAATAATGTAATTAGTCATTAAAAAACTCTTTTTTGGGTAAAACATAAAGCATTGTATGTACCACGGGCTTTACTGGACTATAATGCCCATCAGGTCGAAATCTAGCGACCTTCAGGGCATTATAGTCCTAGTAACTTTCTTGATACATAAATAGCTATAAAAATTTAAAAAAGGTTTAAAAAGAGAAAAAATCCCTCAAAAGTTCTGTTCGGTTTATTGTTTCCCTCCGCTTCGCGTCGGGATACAACACAACCTCGAGCTAAAATCTAAAGCTTTTTTCTTTGTATAATAAATAACTATTTTATTTGTTGCACACCTGATGGACTATACTTTATTTGCGACAGAAAGTTAAAATATATTGACTTTACTATTTTTCTATAAACTCTATTTTATGGGTGTTTTTGGTCTAAAATAATTTAAAATTGGTAGTAAAACAAGTGCTATGAAATATTTTATGGTAAATTGAATAATAAAAGCTTCAATTTATTATCCTATATTTTATTCAAGACTTTAATAGACAAGTCAATATTTCTACTGGCAGCTAATAAAATCAAAACCTAATAAAACTTTGAAAAGATTTAGGTACGTGTACAGGGTGGGCCTAATTAGATATTTTTTTATTAAAAACTCATGTTCCTCTGTGTGTTCATAAAAGCTTATCCAGAGCTGGATTAAGGCGGCTTGATACCCTGGGCTAATTATAAAAGGACACCCATTAAATAAAAGATAAATGAAAGTTACATAAAAGAGTATATGATTTTTTGAAAATTTGCCACCCACTAAATATTTTTTTCTCCAAAAAAAACGCGTAAATAATTATTAACTAACAAACATAATATTAAAATTAACCAATATACTAAATTTAATTAGTATTTTAAATGCAACTTCTCTGCATGTAAAGTTTGAAAAGGTGTAAATACTACTTTGAAAGTCAAATAATTTTACTTTTACTTCCTCAATAGTCATAACAGAGAGGTCAGCAGTTTTCTAGAAAACTTCTATAACAACTTTTTATTCGTTTTAGTGTAGAAAAAGATCATTTACCCAGTGCCGTATAACCCACTCAGGGTGACTAGGCTACAGCCTAAGATTAATATCTTTGATTAACAATATTTTTTGATTAACGTGTAGGCCAACTTTGAAAATTTGCCACCCACTAAATATTTTTTCTACAAAAAATAATAATAATGAATATCTCAAGAAGAAATAATAATAAATATTTTGAGAAGAATCTCTTTTTTTTAAATATTTAACAAACCGTAGTTAAAAAATTAAGACGTTTAGGACATATGTTTATATGAAGTTTTTTCTTATTTTCTGTTGTAGAATCGCCCCATAAAGTTTGTCGGTTGAGTTACTGGACACCCTGTATGTATGTAGGTAATTTGATTGAAATTGATGAAAACTTTGATGTCTATTGGTGCCTAAACGGTGAGGTTTTTCGATTTTAATAAAGAGTACCTTATTTTTTAGGTTTTTGATTGTCTATAAAATGGCGCCCCCAGCTTTGCGATATCTGTCAAAATGAAAAAGATATAATGTAAATGAATTTTAAGTTTTAGGTAAAGTGCCCTTTGGCGGTATTTAAAAAAGTACTTTTGTCTTAAAATTTTAGAATCTGCAAAGCTCGATTTGTGTGCCAAATATCAAGTGGATTGGTTAAAAAATAAATGCAATATGGCGAAAAAACCAAAATAAAAATTTAATTTTAACGACTTGTAACTCGAAAACGAATGACATTTTGAAAAAAAAATATAAAGCTCTACCCTTATTTTGTCAAGTAGAATCAGCCCCTTAAGTTTCGTGATCGATTTTTGATCACCCTGTATATTTTTCGTTATTCCTAAATTATTTTCTTTAAAATTAAAAAAGCCAAGCTCGAAAATGTTTATCTGATGATTTTCTTTGCGGCTCTCTGTTTCCTTTACGTCACTCTCAAATTCTCAGATTAGTGGAATATACAGTGACGCGTTCGACAATTTCTGATGAATATATTTTTGTTTGATATGCTCTATATTGGTTGGCCGGATTCATTTATTGGATGATCTTTATGCTGGGTACACGCCTGGAAGAATGGGACTGCTTCGGTCCTGGTCCCGGGTATACGAGCTGACCCTGTTCAGCCTTATTGACCCCTATGAACTGGCCGGTCAGCCTGAAACAAAATAAAGAAAAACCCCCAAAACCCAAAAAATGTAATTAAAGACTTGCCACCAAAATGTCGTTTTTTAATTAGATTTTTTTTTGGGTTTTCTGGGGGTTATCCTTTATTTTGTTTCAGGCGACCGGCCAGTTAATAGGGTCAATAGGGCTGAACAGGGTCAGCTCGTATACCTCTGGACCAGGACCGAAGCGGTCCCATTTTTTCAATGGGATAACAAATATATTACTCCTTTATTTGGTGTATAGGCTGCCTATAACTATCTTTTATACTTTTTTGATAAATTCGGGGTATGACTTTCTAGCTTATTTTAGGAAAAAAGTTTACCTATATAAACATATGTCCTAATGTCCTTAACTTTTGAGACACAGAGTGTTAAAATTTGAAAAAAATTCTTTTCTTTTAAATATCCTAACTATTCTTTACCCAATTTTGTTTTAATTTGACAATATTGTTATTGACATTAAGGAGGTACTTCATGCCTAACTAATTATATTTAGTAAGTTCAGTGGCGTCTCGAGAGGCAACTAAAGGAATATTTCCAACAAAAAAAACCGTACGTTTGTACTTTCTTTAGATTAGGAAAATAAAATTCACTTGGTTGCATATTTTTAGACCATAAAAGAAGCATTCCAGGATAATTCTTTTAAAAATTAGGTTTTATAACATTTTATTAGCAGATATGTAACAAAAATAATAAATACTTATTTAAATAAGGTTTATATCCAGTATAATAATTTTTACTAAAATAAGTGTTATCGAAATTTTTGGTTTTTTGAAAATTTTTACACCCTGTATCCAAAAGTAAGACGTTCTGGACATATGTTCATTTGGACTTTTCTTTCTAAAATATGCTAAGGAATCATACCTTGTATTTTCAGCCATTAATGAAATTACACCCTGTATAAATACTATTTTTTTTTCCATTCCATCCTTTTCTGCCCTAGTAAATATTTCATTTATTTAAAAGTTTATTCGATTGGTTAAGAATTACCCTGTATAAATTAACTCTTATTTACAGTAATAAATAAGCATTGAAAAACAGTAAATTATTTGTATATTTTACGGAATTAGCGAAAAAGAAAGTGATTAAACTCGCACCTTAATGAATAATGAATTTAATTATTCTTCTTAATAAACTCTAACATAAATACATGAATTTTCGCCGAACTTTATAAATATTTCCTTGCTACAAACGAACGCTGTGGCAAATTTGGACGATATTTTCCATGAAAACCTAATTTATTTCTCCGGCAACAGTAAATAAATTTTAATATTTTCAAGCATAGTTTTACAGTAATATTTGCAATTAGTTTTAATCAAAGGACGTACCAATTTCAAACAATAAATTAAAAATTATTTTAATTTAATATCCATAATTAAATTTAAATTGTTCAAAGGACTTTTTAATATTAAAATGGCAGTTTTATTATGGTTTTTAGTACAACTAAGTAAAATCATTTGACTTATTTAAAGTTCATTTTAACAGTCACTTTTAATAAATAACAATTTAAAAATAGTAGTAACCTACTAGTGTCCCAAATCATAGTTCAAATCCACTAGATATCTTTCTTACCACCAACCCCGAACTCTATCAAACATCTGTCACAGCTCCCCTAGGTCGCTCAGATCATGGCTTAGTTACTATATCTTACCCTGCACATCCCGAGGTAAATAAATGCATGCCACCACGCACCGTATGGCACTACAACTCAGCCGACTGGGATGGCCTAAGGGACTTCTTTGCCACCTACCCCTGGGATTCCATCTGCTTTTCTTCTCGTGATCCTTCTAAAATTTGCAATCAACTAACGGAATCAATTCAATTGGGCATTGAAACCTATATTCCACACACCATTAAGAACCCCAAACAATCCAATAACAAACCCTGGTTTTCCAAATCTTGTGATAAAGCTAGAATTTTAAAAGTTCAGGCTCACAAAAAGTTTCTACAGGATCCTAGTCCAGTAAACTGACAGGCCAGCATTAAAGCAAGAAACTACTACAATCAATCAATTTCCAAAGCCAAAGACTCCTTCGACAATCGTTTTAAAATTAAAGTTCTTTCTTGCTCAAATGACAGCAAATCTTTTTGGTCCTTTGCGAAAAACATAAATAGAAATTTTTGTATCAGTTCTTTCCCACCACTAACTTTGGAAGATGAAATTATTCCAGAAGAAGAAAGGCAGAACTATTTGCTAAACAATTTGCTGCCAATTCAACCCTTGACCCTCCCGTAAATCATCCAATTCCAGCGGTTACCCCGGTTCCTCATAAAATGTCCGATATTATTTTTAAGGTAAAACACATTAAGCGTATCCTTTCTTTCCTTAACACCAAGAAATCGTCTGGGCTGGATGGCATACCAGCGGTCGTTTTAAAAAAATGTGCTCCAGAACTTGCACCAATCTTAACTCGGCTCTTCCGAATTTCTTACGACACAGGTATCTTTCCGGAGAGCTGGAAAGCTGCATGTGTTCAACCCAAGAAAGGATCTAAATCTCTTACATCTAACTATTGGCCAATTTCAATTTTCTTTGTTCTTTGTAAAGTTTTGGAAAAATTCATTAATTCTAAAATTCTTAAGTATCTAGAAAAACACAAAATTTTGCACGACAGGCAGTATGGATTTCGCCACTAAAGATCTACAGCAGATCTTCTTTCCTTCGTATCACGCTGCTGGAATAAGTCTATTGAGTTTCTAGGTGAGTCCCAGATCGTTGCTCTTGATATATCCAAAGCTTTTGACCAGGTCTGGCATGCCGCATTTCTTAATAAAGTTCCCTCCTATGGTCTTTCAACTAAACTCTGTACTTGGCTCTCTAGTTATATATCTGATCGACGTATATCAGTTATTGTGGGTGGCCATTCTTCAAGCTTTCACCAAGTGAAAGTTGGATTGCCTCAGGGCTCAGTTCTGGCACCAACATTATTTCTTCTTCACATCAACGACCTATTCTCGTCCACAACTAATTCCATTCGTAGTTTCGCCGACGATAGTACCCTTCACTCCAGTTTTCAGGTTCCTAAACCCATCACTAAACCTGATTTGGAAAACAAACGCAGAGTGATGCAGATATCTCTTTCGCATGATCTTAATTTAATATTGGATTGGGGCGCCAAAAATCTCGTCCACTTTAATGCATTTAAAACACAATCATGTTCCTTGTCGCGAAAAGAGTCACCAACTACTCATCCTCTACTTATGAGCGGCCAAGTGTTACAGAGTAAAGACACCTTCAATCTTGTGGGCGTCACATTTGAAAGTAACCTTAACTGGCATAAACACATTGTATCTATAGCCACGGCAACTTCAAAAAAGCTTGGATTTCTCTTTCGAGCCAAAAAGTATTTTTCCCCTTCTAATTTATACACTTTATATGTGTCCCAAATCCGACCTCCCTTGGAGTATTGTTCTCATATCTGGGAATGGCCTCTCACAACTCTAAGCATTCTGGATTCTATTCAAAGAAAAGCTATTCGCCTCATTAATGATCCTTCACTTACAGAAAGGCTTCCCTCTCTTGCCCATCGTCGGGCTGTGGGGGATCTATTGCTTTTTATAGGTACTTCCATGGCTTCTGCTCTGAAGAATTGTCCAGTATAGTTCCTCCACTCACGGTTCCCAACAGAGAAATACGGTCCAACTGGACAGACTCCTGAACTTCTCACTTCGTTCGTTCTTTTATCCCTAGAGTTTCTAGGTAGTGGAACCTGCTGCCCGCGGAGGTCTTTCCTTCTCCCCCAAATCTTCAAGTATTTAAGTCCCGTGTCAACAAACTCCCTCTTACTTCGCTTAAGACACCCACGGTACGTTAGTATTTAGGCTTTCAGCCTTCGTGGTTTGTCCAAAGATAAAAAAACATAAAAAAACAATTTATTGACTAGAAATTTGCTGACCTGACAACATTTTTTCTTACCACTTAATACAATTTTATTCATGACAAAAAATATATTAAATTTTGTGTCTGTTTTTAACACGCTTTTTATTAACTTGGGTTGTCACTATCTATCTATGTAACGGAATCTTTGAGCCTAATTTTAACCAACTTCCAGCTATTCGATTTCTTTGAAACTTTGCACACGTATTAAGGACCCATGACAATGCAATAATCTGCAAACAGTATCCCGTTATCCTGGTTTGGATCGCCAGGAAAAAAAATTCCATTATATTATAAAAACAACACCTGTGTTGCCATCTTTTGGCAACATCCCAAACTTTAGCTACTCTTGACAAAATGGCGAAGGAATTTTTTAGTGAATAAACTGGAGCATTTTTACATACATACATACATAAATGCATATCGAACTAAAAAATGAAAAATAAATAATAGTTTAAAAAAACTAAAAAACACGCTTTTATATGCAACCGAACTAAAAATTAGAAAATAATTTTTCATTAAAAAAATATTGTCACTTCATAGTAAAAAGCGTGGGGTGCTTAATATATTAAATGTTATTAACAATTGAAAACGAACAGATATAGTTTTCCGAAACGTCTGAATAAATGAAATAAAGACAAAGAAAGTTCGAAACTCTTTTATTATTAATTGATCCAGTTAATTATTGAACAAAATAAATGCTTTTTTGTGCATAAAGTAATACTTTTTTACGAATGGAAAGTTTGACAGCAGTGCATCAATCCCATGAGAAAAAAAGACACTTTATGAATGTGTTACATACTATATTTTTCTCTACAAATATATAAAAAATTTCCAAATTACGAGTTTATACATGTTTCATTTATTTAAACTTATTAATTTTAATTTTTGCAGCACAGCCATATTGCAACAAAAATCATAGCCTCCTTATTTTTAAAAGACGATTATACTCTTCATAACTATGCCGTTATGATTTAATTTTAAGAAAATTGTATGTACCTATTTTTTGTGGAAATAATACTAAAACAGTATACATTTCTTTTTCACTTTCTTAGTTATCCAAATTCATTATTACTATTAAATTTAAATAATTTCTATTAAATTTATTTGCAACCTGTCAAATTTTAAAACTAGTGACACAGGAACTGAAAGAATTAATGACGAAATCAAAGGTAACTTGACAGTTTGGTTCAGTTGATGTCGCGTTTACTGTTACATTTCATAAATTAATATTTAAGTTTATTGTAGTAGGCATTGAAACAAAACACTAGTTCAAAGTGTGGAAAAAAGCTTTGAAATGTTAAAAAGTTACTTTTTTAGCTCTTAGGTCAATTTGTGCTTATGTGGTGTCCTGGAATAGAGTACTTTAATATTCATGTTAACGATTAAAAAACTGCATTTTTTTAACGGCCGTGGAAAAATAAAAACAAAGCTTTTGCTAAAAATAAAAACAAAATAAAAAAAATAAGCCCTAAGCAAACCTTAAAAAAAAAGAATTAAAATGAAGGGTTTTTTTGTAAGTTTTTATAATAACGCCTGGATATTTATTGATAGGAAAAATGGGGTTATTTCATTTAGAATAGTATAAAGTATATTTT